>ML777076.1:454242-486834 GCA_009831015.1 Picea engelmannii | reverse complement strand
ATACATGAGCAAAACAAACTATGCTCTGATACCACCTGATCTGAAAATAGAAGGCTGACTTGTTATGCTATGCAAGCACCCTCTACTTCATTAAAATAAACTTTACAGGACCTTGCTCCATGTGTTAAAATATGCAAGATAAATTATGTGCCAAGTTTATGTTTCTTCTTTTAAATGTTTATGTGTGAGATCTTTGCAAGATTAAATATGTTGTTTACATAAATACAACAACAAAAATAACTTGCAGCAAATAATAACTAGCAAACACTCACAACAAGAACAACATGATAAAGGAGTTCACCCCTCTCTGGGCTACATCTCCTTGAGCCTCCATCAATGGACTTGGCTCTCTGGGATTAATTTGTCAAAGATTATTTTACAAGCTTCTGCTCAACTCCAATGGAAATTATGACTATACCATTGGGATCAGAATACATAAAAACCCCAAAAATGACTAATAAAACTCTGAAAACGGATCATGGCTCAAATGGATCTACATGTGGCCTTAAGCTTCCCTGCGATTCTCTTTGGAAAAAACACCTATAAAAGTCCTCAAATGGATCTGAAACCTATCCAAAAATGTTTAGAGCATAACAATTAGCCAAAAATGATTATTCAATCACAGAAAATAAACATAGGCTCATCTGAGCATGACCTCAAACAATGAGGGCTTCAAGCTCCCTAGAGCTCTCTGAAACTTCAATGGTTAAAAAACTGCAAAATAAGTCTTCAAATGGATTTGAAAATAGTGCCAATGGATTCAGAACATCTAAAAACCCCTAGATGGGCTTTTACGACACCTCATTCGGCCAAAAAATGAAGAAGATAGGCCTCCTGCCATTATCTTCCTTCAAGCTTGCTGTCTTTGGTTCACCAAAACGCACCTCTGGGCTCTCAACCCAGAACACGCTCCAAAATGCGTGCTTAAACCCAGCACCGGGTGCAACTGCATAACGGTGAAAACTGTAGGACAGTTATGGGCAGGCCAACCCCTAACTGTCAAACTCGTGGGCACATGGGTCCATGTGACCTCGCACAAATACAAAAGGGCTAAATCTTAAACCCAATGGTTAAGTCTCCCGTGCATGGTTCGGCGTATGGTCATATGTATCATACCAAAACCGCGGGCTAAACAAAATCATTTGAAACACACACGCTTCATGTATATATATATATCGGTCATATGGTTTAAATGTTTGCGACCGGGGCTGGGCCTAAGCCCCAACCCGGACGCGCCCCATATCACATTGCAATATAATTCAAATATAATAACACACATTTGTTATATAAGGACCACCGTGTGGGATAGTGGTAGGCCACACACTACCAAAGCGCTGAACCTTGGGGGGAGGTCTGGGGTTCGATCCCCACGGTCTCCATAAATTTTGAACCAATAACCAATACAATGGTGCCACGTGGCAGCCCATGACTGGGCCACGTGGCACCAAACCACTAACCAAAAATTGCCACGTGTCGAAAAACTATTCGCCCAAATCTGCCAATAATTAAATGCCATGTCACCAACTTCCATGTCACCGTACGACCGCTGCCACATCATCATACGACCTCTGCCACGTCAGACTGTACGGACTGTACAGTCTGCACAATTTTTTTTACCTGTTTGGCGATTCGAATAGATCGCTATATCTCTCTCATATGACGTCCTTTTGAACCCAAATGAGTTGCATTGGGTTCGTGACGATAAGGGATACACTCCTGTTTGTTTTGAGGCAATTCTGAGAACTTTGATTTTTGAGCTAAATTTTGACCCCTGGTCCAGATTTTGATCACCAAATGACCCTATTTTTTGCACTATGTTGAAGTGATATAGTGCTAGTGGTGCTACCTATGAATAACTAGTATTGGGGCTTAAGGTCGACCATTGGGCTAGTAATGAGGAGTGCGCAATGAAGCTCACCCAATTTTTGTGTCGATTCCTGATGCAACAACTGCTGCATGTCCAAATTATATTGTATCACCTTGATGATTCTATGACCTTCTCTGGGTGAAGGCTCTGGCTCCTACTATGGAGTGTTGATGTCTATTTCATGTTCTTCCATCTTGTGGGTCAATATCACGTGCTTGGCAGACTTCACCACCATCTGAGAAGGGGATTTCTTTGTGAAGAGCACATGGACAATATTTGATGATGGAATAAGTGTGTGCCCTACTGAACTAGACCTATAGTTTTCTCTTTGGGCCATATGTTCTTATTTTCACTTCCTTGGTGAAGTGCTCCCTGTGGTTGGTTGCGTCCATTTCCTCTAGTTTCGTTTCATCCTCTTTGTCTTGTTTTTCCCATTTATGTTGTTGCCTCTTCTTGGTCCATGTTTCTAAGAGATCTGATTTTGAAATCTAGTGTGGGTCAAAGTTCCTCTATACACTCCATAACATCATGTTGTATATCCTCCTTGATAATACAAAAAGGGAGGATTTCGACCAAGGTTTTTGGATCCACAAGTGGGATGATGAAAAAGTTATGGAAATAACATTCAAATAGAAGATAGTCCTTATACTTGTCAATAAGGTTGCGTATTATGCAGAAGGAATACACAGTTGTCTGAATCAGTTCCTTCTACCATTGTTGGAAAACTATGTTATTTTCACACTGGGTGTTCCTGTCCAAGTTGTGTTGCATCTCTATGAATTTTGGCGCGGGGAAGGTTGGTGCCACATGTGTGTTGTACGTGTATCCCAATGGTTTCTTGTAAATTATCATTGCGAGTAGGAGTAACACCCAACTATATTGAAACTCTTTGTCAAGGTCCTACACATCCACACAATCATGGCTGAACTCATTCATCAAGTATCACACCTAGGACATCTTGATTCCTTAGATGCATTTATCTATGGCCATGATTACCCCTAGTGGGAATTCATCCTTCTGACACTTTCACATCATCTTGTAGAAAAGTATCTGCATGATGAATTGAATTCTTACATCATTGATATCCAAAATCACTACTCCTCTTGTTCCTTTGTAGGTACCATACTTTTGGTACTCCTCCTCTTGAAAGGTATCCTTTTCTTGCACTACGTTAATAGGATCCTCCCCTATTTTGGGAAGGACCGAGACTTGGTGTATGGTATTGATGTTAACTTGGTACATGTGGTATAACTAGAGGAATCTTCCATGCAACTAACTGAGTAAGAACCTGATACATGCATTTATGTTTGATCTGTGCTCGAAATGCGGGAGATCCAACAATGTCAGTATCCATGATTTATAGATAGGATTTGACCATTGCTTGGTGACCACCTTCAGTCCTTCTTCAACCCATGGAATAATCTCTATGTAAGAGTTGAATCATAGTTCAGGGAACTACAACTCATCTTGCATGTTGTAATCTATGTATTTGAGGTTGGGAACCATGCCTAGCAAAGGTCCTCTGGTGGTTACCTTGTTAGGCATTTTGAGATTAAGCATATGTGCCTCCTTTACTGCTTTCATCTCGATTTGTTCCTTGGTCTTTCCCGAGGAAGCCATTTTCATGGTCAAATTCTTGTCTTAGTTGGCTTTCTATACTGCCACACTTTGCTCGATATATCTACTTTTTCTTATCATCCTAATTATGAACTAGAAGGGTTATGTGAGTTGAATACCTAGTGTAGACCCCCTCAACATTGCACTACTCTTGGATTTCCTAGATTTTCATTCGAATCTCTACTCTTCATTCTTATATCTATGAAATAACAATGTAATAGTGTAGTGGGAATGTTAAATACCTATGCAGGCACTTCCTTCCATCACTTTTACTTGCCTAGCTGTCCATGCGGAAATGTGCTTGTTGTTAATGTTGACCAATGATACACTATACTGTTGTAATTGTCGATGTGTCTTTTGGTAAATGATACCTTAACTATCCTCATCTTCATGTTGTTGTGACCTTTCTGAGCCCAATTTCCTATCACATTGCCAACTTATTCACCCATAGGTTTTGTTTTCTAGTTGTCCTCCAACTATCTTGACCTTTGACTTTTATTCTAACATTTAACTCGCAATTTTTTCTGAATCTTCTAATTTGTGTGGGTACAACCTATCCTATCCTGTAGATTACCTAGATCTATCCTATCCTACTAATCATTGTGTAGCTATAACTTCATTTACTCATACTTAGCTAACTCCTACTCTACACTAACATTGAAAGTTCCTCAATTCATGGAGCATTCGACCCCTGTGGGTTGTAATATTTCTTCATCCGACTTCCATTGATCAACACTTTGAGGAGTTGACCCTGGAGCATCAATAATTTTTTTGTGCCAAAATCATTGATGTAAACCAATCTAAAGGGTCCTAACCAATGCATGCACAACTTAACCGGGTGCTTCAAGAGCTTGTTGTCATACATTAATACCAAATATATCGGTTGTAGAGTATTGCATCGAATATTGTGATCATGTCAGGACTTTTGTCTTTATTTTTCCACCATCTCATTGTGTCCTACAATCAATTGGTCATATTCTAGTTCTAATATATCATCCAACTATCTTTGTAATGAATGATCATCGAACATCTGTGTCGCAACTACGATTATGAGACTTGATACCACAAATTCTAATGGCATCACCATTTATTTTCCATAGACTAACTTGAATGGTGTGTGTTTAGTCAATATTTTCCAGGTAGTTCTATATTCCCATAAAAATTCTATAATTCGTTGATCCCAGTTGTCGTGATGTACACTGCATACCTTTACTAGTGCATGTGTCAATATCTCATTGAATGCTTTGAGAGTTCCATTGGCTTGTGGGTGATATGGTGTGCTCTTCTACTTATGGCTCATGGAATCCTAAGTTAGCATGCATATGGTGGAATTCAAGAAGTGCATGCCTTGATCACTTATCAGTACCTCCGAGCATACAAACCTAGTGATAATATTGTCAAAAATAAATTGTATGGTTGTTTCCACAATACAATACTTTATCGACATAACCTCCACCCAGCCGGTCAAGTATTCCATCAAGTTGATAATATACCACCCATCAGTTCTACACATCAGGGGATTGATCGACCCTACAAATTCAAATTCCCACTTTTCAAATGGCTTGAGTGTGGTGATGGTAAAGAGGGGTAGTTCATATCACCTTGATGGCTTCCTGATCCATTGGGAAACGTCACAATTCTTACACTAATATTTCAATTCTTCAAATATCAATGAACACCATAATCACACACACATCACTTTTTGCGTAGTTTTCTTCCCTGCATTATGTCCACCAACAATGCTTTAGTGTGCCTCATAAAGCACCATGTCAGGCTCATGCTCCAACACACATCTTCGTAGGATTCCATCTGCACCAAGTTTGTATAATTTCCATACAATCAAATGGTATTTGATGCTTCAGGGTACCTATTGTCGATGTTGTTCTTGTGTGTGCTCTTATGACACCTTACCTGTTGCAAGGAATGCTATAATCTCTACAAGTTGATCTAGAACTGCTTCCACTCTAAAGAATTGTGTGTTGGGTAACTCATCATCCAAAATTCCTCCAACCTCCCCTGACTCTATCCCTGAGAGATGATCAAGCCACACATTGTGTTTTCTAGGTTTCACTACCACTTGAAACTCAATTATTTGGAAGAGAAGTAACAATTGGCATATCCTCACCCCCAACATTGGCTTGTTCACCAAGTATTTGAGCATTGAATGATCAATGAAAAACTTGAAGGGAGTGTCGAGTAAGTAGTGTATGAATTTCTGCAAGGCATAGACCATCGCCATTCCTTCATTCTCTATGGTCATATAGTTCATTTTGGAGTCAGACAACTTTCTATTGAAAAATTAGATCGAATGATCAATCTAATTCTGTCCTTGATGCACAAGAACTATGCTAATTGCAATGGATGATGCATCCACATGTACATGGAAGATATTGGTCCAATCAAGGAATATGAGGATGATGCATCCACATGTACGTGGAAGTATCTAACCTTTCTTTCTATGTGTCCAATTCCTCTTGGAATTCCTGTGTCCAAATATACTTGGTATCCTTGTGTAGTAGCTTCTCCAATAGTGAAGAAACCTTTACATAAATCCATATGAACCGTCTGTAGTATCATGTATGTCCCAAGGTTGCACACAACTCTCTAATAGAGGTTGGGGATAACATGTACATATTCACTTGATTGAATAATATGAATTCCTTGCACCCGCCATGTCCCAACAGAGTCCCAAATGGTATACAAAATATTCATTTTTTAGGTTTAAAGACCATCATCTAAGTATACTTCCAAAAAATTATGCATGAATTCCTTAAAGGATGCGACAATAATTCTACAAAATACTGCAGGGGAATTATTTTGAATGAATGGAATTATGGTGTATGCAAATGAGTTCCACTGTATCAAAAATTTTGTTTGGCTCTTTATTCTTTCATTATCTGCACCTGGTGATAGCCTGAAAAACCATTTGTGAATGAATAAGCTTCACACACACCCAAGTTATCCAATGATTCTTCTGTAAATGGGGTTGGGAAGGGATTATGTATGCATGTTGAATTTAAGCTGCGTAAATTTACACAAATTATTAGATCACCTATCTTCTTTGGTTGCAACACCACTAGGCTGATATAGTCTAAGTCCTCCATAGGGACAATGATCCCTACCTCTAGCATTTGATCCAACTCTTTGTGCACTTTTTCTTTGTACTTAAGGTTTAGTCGATAGAGTATTTTCCTGACTGGATTAACATATATCTTCAAATGAATCTTCATCCCTAGGAGGGATCCCACAATCCCCTTCATCTTTGAAAAACTTCTTGGAAATAGGTCTTCATATTCTTTCAACAAGTCTACCACTTTTGTCACTATTTCCTTATCCTAGTAATAACCAATTATGGTCATCTTAGGAATTTATTTTGTGCCTATATTGTGTTTCTTTATTTTCAATGGCCATGTATAGTTCAGTGCAGTGCTAGTGGATGCCTTTCCTTGAACTGTGCACCCTCCCTTGGTTTCATTGATCTGTAAGATCTGAGGGTTCTCTTCCTGCGCATCGTCACTCTCCACCTTCCAATAGTACATCACCTGCTTCAATTTTTCCATTAGCTAATGGTATGCACAAACAAATTTCTGTGTGGTGTCTCTGGGTTGTCAATGGAATACAAATTTCTTTATTCTTAAAAAAATATCCCTCTGCACAAAAAATTCTGATGTAAACTTGAATGTTGTGCAAAATTGGTGGCTCACATGCTTACAGTCTTTGGTTTTCCTTCTTGTCTCTTCCTGTATGTGCCAATTTTTAGGTACCATATCCATAGTATGGAAAAACCCATGAACCCAATGTGCTCTAGGAATCTTCTTTATCATCCAATACCACTCACAAACACAAATGTGTTCTTGTGGACCTTTGGTACCCTTGTACCTGCTTACCAATTCAAAGTTGGCCAGGGGATGAAACCTTACTTTGATGCACTCTACCACCTACACCTAATCTTGTAAATATGTACGGTGCATCACCCACTAGAGTGTAGGTGTTCTCTTTACCACTACATCCATGGCCCAAATCCTCTTATTCTTAGGCACACTAGTTTCCATCTGTGTTATAAATGTATCCACCAATTCTATTCCATAAACCATGGTAGATTGTGTAGTTCTGACCTAACCTGACACATTGCCTTTGTAATACATGCACATCTTCTGGTCGATACCTTATACTTCTTTATTTTTCATTGATCCAATGTGTCCTTATGAAAAGATGCTCCTCCATATCAAATTTCCATTGGCTATCATATTTACATAATCCTCCTTGCATCTCCTGATGTTGTATACATTCTCTATGATTGAGATTTATGCATATTCATTTATAGGTTCATTGCATTTGTCACCCTCAGTTGGATCTAGTGAAAAAATGATGCACAAAATGTTTGTGTCAGAGGGAAACTACCTTTGCTTCATATTTAGTATGACATTCTTATCAGATATCCAAATAATTCAAAAAATATATGGGTAGGGGTCTAAGTCATCCATAATCTCAATTACTTAAAAATATTATTTTGTTTTTACCGCATCAATTTTAACCTTAGCCTTCTCCAATCTTCCAATGGGGTAGATCCTATACTAATTCATTAACTTGAGTTGAATGGAGGCCCACACCAAATTTGGTTTACCCATCAAATCCCATGATTTATTTGGAAAAATGTTCACATTAGACCCTAGATCCAATATGATCCCTTCCATCTCATATTTTCCTAATTTTTCTATCATTTTGAACTCTTTTTCCATATGCTTCCTCTTGCAGATATGGTGCACATCCCTCCCTAGTAGCAGAGAAAAAATAACAATTTCATTCTCACCTTCCACCATACATCTTGTCAACATGTGGGTCAATTTCTTGGTAATGATGGGATCATCTAATACCTTAAGACAACAACAAATGAATTCACTCTCCTGGTCCTATGAATTATTCTCTGGGTAAGTATTGTGCCATTATTCTTCATGCATCGTGTGTCGCAACTCATCACACAAAGACATATCTGCCATGCAATGCAAATCTTCACATGCAAGCATCTCATCCATGCGTCGCAACTCTTCATGCATAGGTATCTTGTCGATCACCTTTTGCACTAGGAAATTATTTTTCTACATGGCATCAAAGTTAGGAAGTGCCTATGCTTCTCTCCTGATTTTTCCTTCTAACTATTGTCTTGATAATTCTCCTTCCTGTAGGTAGACTCTCGTGTGGATACCTCCTTGGGTTACTACCTGTACATTAGATTCTTATTTCAGCTTCTATTCTTCACATGACTCAATAGTCACGATGTTAGAGTGCCCCTTTTTTTGTTCCCATTTTTTCAGTAACATCAAGAAATCCTCTGTGACATGATATATTTTGTGGAAATTTCCACATAGTGCATGGGGTTTGGTAAAAAACCGTGACAATTGGCCTATCTCCCCATAGTTAAAATAGGTGGGTTTTCTACCTTCTCCCCCACTATATCCTTTTCCTCTTCCTCTTCCATATCCTCCTCTTTGGCCTCCTTAGAAGCCTCCTCTATTGAAGCCTCCATAGTCTAAGCCTCATCGATATCCGCTCTTATTATCCTCTTGGACCCAGTAAGCATTTGTAGTATTCTCCTTCATCAACTACAATGACTGACAACTGTACATTCACATTTTCCCCATATATTTATAGAATGGAAAACATGGAGTGTTTGTTTTCGTTTGGTTTTTGTGTAATGTTGGGAAATGGGGAGGTACATGACCTCATTATCTACAAATTTCACACCGATTGGTTTTTGGCCCTGCCATAAAAGGATTCAACGTGCTAGTCATTATGTAACTTTCCAACGTAGGAAACTCATTCTTATGGTGACCTTCTCTGTGGAACATGGTACTCTAGACATTATAACATCCTACTTTCACTTTTCCCATGTCTTGCAACTGCAATACAGGGCTCAATTGCACTTGCCCATTCTCGTGGACATATCACCACCTCTTGATGTAGATTCTAGAAACATTGCAATCTCCATGGCTTCTGGCTGCATCATCACTTTTTATTGGATGAGTGGGACCCTAATAAGAGGTATGAGTCCAACTATAAACCATTCTCTATGATGGATTTCATGGATCTATAATGTGAGTCTATGCAATAGGATTTTGAACTGCTGATCAAATTCCCACATGGTTTCTCTAACTTGTTTCTTAATCTATTTGATATCTGTTATACATTATGACTCTAACTCAGGTTTTTGGAATTCCCTAAGGATATATCTCTTTATATTTGTGAGGGACCTTTCTTGCCTCATGGGTGCAATAACCTTTTACTTCATGTACCATGTCAAAGTTTTGTATCTGGATGTGGTTTCTTGCTACACTATCTTGGATTCCTCATCTGTGACTCTTTTCACATACCATATAGCTTCACACGTGAACTAGCATTGTTCCACATCATCTCTTCCCATCCCATGAAATGTGGGAAGCTCAAGGATTGAATTCTAGTTTCCCATAATCAATCTAGAACTGGGTATTCTTGACTGAATACTGCTTACTACTACTGGTACTTATGACATTTCTTATGAAGTTCCACTGAATTTTGCTTCTACTCCACTTGAGTTATCTCCTTCTCTTATTTTTTAACTTTCTTCTTATACTTATATTACCTTTGCACTTTCTTATTTGGTTCTTTCTTCTTGGTTAAAAAATCATGAAGGGGGTGGTTCAAAGAGGGGGTTCCTCCACACTATCTCGTATTCTTAGGTGATGGATCCAAAAGAGCCCCCTATTTCGAGCCATGCAAACCTCCTTATCACCATTGAGATCTCTTCTCCTTATTATATGACTCCTTCATCGCTATTGTTTGTTGCATTGACACTACTACCATACACCCCATATTCCTCTCACATGACTACATTTATCACTAGCCAAGGGGATCTAACCTCATTCTCTTCAATTCTACTACCACTACCTGCAATATCCTCTCTTGATACCTCATTCTTAATGTCACATATTTTCAATGAACTCCCTTCTTTTGCTCTCCTTTTTGGAACATATATTTATATGACACATAATTATGACATTGCTTCTCTTCTCTTCATATTAGATCTTAATATTCATTCATCACCCCTTGGTTTCTTTTCTTTTCTTCTCTACTCAACTTGCCTTCTTAACTAAACTCTGCTTTCATTTTTTTCATATCTTCTTTTTATTTTATCTTATGGATCCTTTCTCTATCACCTCATGTCATATTATTCATGATTCTTTCCACCCCCCCCCCCNTGTGAGGGTTTTTATGTATTGGGATCCATGCATATCATACCTTTCTCCATGAATAATTTTTTTTATCCATAGTGGGATTTCTTCCAACAAACTTCTTATAGGGATGACTGCAAACTTTCTTTCAACACTATCAAAAGGTTCACTACATTCAACGACAAAATCTATGATATATCCTTCTTTAACATGATCAAACCAAAAATCAATGGCTTTGACCCACTTGTTGTCCATAGATTTCAACCTATTGACCACTTCTTGGTCCCAAACCAACTGTTCTTGGGATCACCATACAAAGTTAATCTCTATTTGTCTCTTTATCCATTCATGCAATAAACAAGGAAACACAACAAACAAAATTTCACATGGATTTGAATATATGTACGTTTGTTTCCATCATTCTAGGTTGATTTTTAGGTTTCTAGTCTCTCGTCACAAAAAATTGTCCTCCTTATCAGAGATCCATTCTCCTACCTCCTTCCTGGAAGGTTTCCATTTCATTTCCATCCTTCAACATGTATTACATAACCATCAGGTTCCGTAATGGAACCAATTGTTGGCTCGAGGTTTCAGACCCAGGGTTTGAAAGGATTTACCAAAAAAAACCCCATTCATCTTGGAATATTCAATATTCAAGGAGTGAATAAGATCTCACTCGATATGCACATGCTAATAATAGAGAACAAATGGTTGTGCAAAACATCATAGAATATTACAAACATGAGACACTTAACTAAGAACTATGCATTATACATCATTCATTCATAAAAGTGTTCATACAAGTGATGTGTAGGATAACATACATAATAAGAATTAATTAAGAACATAAGTCATGATAGAATATCAAGTGTGCAAATATCCTTCATTCATTAATCACAAATAAACACTCATATACATGGAGGGATGTAGCTTATGTCAAGACTCGTTAAGATTAAACCCGAGACCTGAAACTCAAATCTCTATCTACTTTATCTCTCATATTCTACTTATATATCTACAATAAAAATAAACAAGAAGTTCATGCCATCCAACAATGACAATGAACAAGAATTTATCCCTGTCCTGTTCACACGCACCCGTTATCTCTTTACAGAAGCATGACAATCATTAAAACGTTTCCAACTCACTAACAATATCGACCATGACCAACTGGTCAGTTACAAAAATGGTTATAATAATTATGTTGATCTTTGAGGATTTGATATGCATTCTATCTTTATATAGGTCCTTGCAGACAATACAAAACTGGTTGGCATGTGCAATAGAAAACTGGTTGGCACAAGTAGTAGAAAATTGGTTTCCCGAGGCGCTAAATCTCGCCACTGTGTGGTACAAAACTCATGGAATGCATGATATTTCCAGAACCTTAGGGTACCAACAATAAATTTTGTAGATGGCTCTAACCATCTATGTTTATCTATAGTGCTAAAAGGAGGCCATTATCCAAATCAACTCCCACACATATTTTTCACTAAGGGGTGGATTTTTCAAAACACTGGCTTGGGAAATTGTGGGTAGTGTTCTCATGTGTGCCTTGCACAAACACACTTGTAGGATCTTTCAAAACTCAATTATTATAATTGGTTTGGATTTTATGCCCCTGGACCAAATTCTCAATGTGTCCTTGAATGGCTTTAGGAAGCAAGTTGCAACTCACCATAAAAATCTAACTAGGAATTATATTTCTAATACATTGATTGCATCAGACTCATGACATCGAATTAAATCTAGGGGAACTCATCCCCTATCATTCTATTTCCCATAAAATGTTTTATTTGATGACATCTCGAACTAGGGTTTTTCTTAGTATGATACAAAGCAATATTTGCACTAGGGGTGGATTTTGAATAAAATTATCTTGACTGATTGTGGGTAGTGTGATCACATGGGCCTTGACCAAAAACACTTGAAAGAACTTATAGAAATCAATTATGCTAATCAATTTGGACTTTATGCCCCTGGAGAAAATTCTAAATGTGTCCCTGAATGGATTTAGGAAGTGAGTTGTAACTCATCATAAAACTCTAAATAGGACTTATATTTCCAAGATATCAATTGCATTGGTCTCATGACATTATATTACAACTAGAGAAACCCATCTCCTGTCATTCCACTTCCCCAAAAATGTTTTATTTGATGATCTTTGGAACTAAGGTTTTTCTTAGTAAGAGACATTGCAATTTTTGTATTAGGGGTGGATGTTGAAAAACATTCGCTTAGGCAATCATGGGTAGAATTCTTACATGGTCCTTGGCAAACACACTTTTAGGAGCTTACAAAACTCAAATATGCTACTCAGTTTGGATTTTATACCCCTAGACTAAATTCTCAATATGTCCTTGAAAGGCTTCAAGAAGTGAGTTGCAACTTACCATAAAAATCTAACCGAGACTTGGATTACTGAACATTTTATTGCACTAGGCTCACGAAATTATATTAAATCTATGGGAACCCATATTATATCATTCCATTACC
Organism: Picea engelmannii; assembly: GCA_009831015.1. Classification (NCBI taxonomy): domain Eukaryota; kingdom Viridiplantae; phylum Streptophyta; class Pinopsida; order Pinales; family Pinaceae; genus Picea; species Picea engelmannii. The sequence continues at coordinate 473,649 of ML777076.1, read as the reverse complement.
TATAAAATATTTTATTCAATGATATTTGGAACTAGAGTTTTTCTTAGTAAGAATCAACACGATTTTTTCACTAGGGGTGGATTTTGCAAAACAATGGCTTGGGTGATTGTGGGTAGTGTGATCACATGGGATTTGGACAAACACACTTTCAGGAGATTATGGAACTCAATCATGCTACTTAGTTTATATTTTATACCCCTGAACCAAAATCAAAATATGTCCTTGAATGAATTTACTAAGTGAGTTGCAACTTGCCATAAAAATCTAACTGAGACTTGGATCACTGAGCCCTTGATTGCATTAGACTCATGAAATATGATTGCATATAGGGGAACCCCTCTCCTATTAATCCATTTCCTAGAAATTGTTTTACATGACAGTCTTCAGAACTAGGGTTTTTCTCAATAAGAGACAATGCAATTTTTGCACTAGGGGTAGATTTTCTAAGACATTGTCTTGGGTGATTATGAGTAGAGTGATCACATGGGACTTGTAAAAACACACTTGAGGGAACTTACAAAGCTAAATTATGTTTCTTAGTTTGGATTTTATGACCCCAAACCAAATTCTCAATGTGTCCTTGAATGGATTTAGGAAGCGAGTTGCAACTTGCCATAAAACTCTAACCGAGATTCATATTTACGAACCATTGATTGTGTTGGAATCATGAAATTATATTGTAGTTAGTGCTACCCATCTCTTTTTCTTCCATTTCCAAAAATGTTTTTTATTCAACAATATCCAAAACCAAGGTTTTTCTCAGTAAGAGACAATGCAATTTTTTCACTTTTGGTCGATTTTGCAAGACATTGACTTGGATAATTGTGGGTATCATGTTCATGTGGGTGTTGGCCATGTTGATGAATGCAGCTATGTGAGAAATTCTCCAGCTTACAAACCTGTGAGGTGTGCATCATTACAGCTATGTGAAGTCTTTCTCTCAGCTTACAAACCTGAGAGAAATCCCCTAAGAAGGGTACGTGGTTCCTGCCTGAGATAGAGATAGGAACGTAGAGATGACCTCCTCCATTCAGAGAGTGAGAAGAACTCCAGATGATTATCCAATGGGAAAGGAAATATGATGAGTTGGACGTGCATGTGGCTGAGCACAAGGTGAACGTGTGAAATCCCAAAGTGTTGGGTGCATCCTCATGTGAACATAAATGAAGATGATGTGTTATCCTCCTATGAGAAGCAGAGTTGACGAGAAAACTTTAGATGATTCTCCTGTGTGAGGTTGTGGGAAAGAATATCTGTAGAGTGGATGTGCCTGTGGATGAGCACAGTTGAACGTGTGTAGATCTGGTTCTTTTGTGTAATGCAGTGAGCTAGATCTATGACATCCCTATGGATGTGCCCCTAGTGGATGAGCACTAGTGGGTGTATCAGATCCTTTGCTATATGTTGTTCAAGAGTCATACCTTCCTGTAACCCTAATTGTTATTTAAAGGGTACATGTCAGCCCCACCTTAATGTGATTAATAATAAATGTAAGAGATAATTAATCTGGATAATAATAATAATAATTATAAAGTGACTTAGAGAGGTCAGCCCTATTGAGCCAATAGACACCTTTGTTGATTGGACAATTATAATATAAGTAAGGGATGAATCCCCACTGTGGAATCATATCTTTCTTTTGAGTTTGGAAATTACAACAAATACATCTACTTGGGAAAAGGTGCACACCTCTCTTGGGTGCTAGTCTTCTAGGGCTTAAGCACCCTCTTGTGTGCTAGGTATTTCTTGGCGGTGAAGGTCTTTCTCTTGAAGAATATAGCAAAGGATTTGTCTGGGTTTTCTTCCCTTGTTGAGAAGGGTTTCCCAGGATACTTCTTGTGTTCTTATGCATGGTGTTTCTTCTTGTGATCTTGGTTGCTGCAACATTATTGCTTATGATTAAGTGAAATGATAAAATGGAATGAAATTCATTCCTAACCTAGCTTATGAAAATTCAACATGGTATCAGATCATAGGTCTTGAAGATCCCATTGCACAAGCATTTTCTAGCTCCTTCTCTCACTCATTTGGAAAAACTGTATGGCCCTCCTAGGGATTCCAGAAATTGCGTATGACCTCCTCTCCTGAGAACTTTCACCACTCAAAACTTGGATGCTTGGGCTGAAAAATACATAGAAGGGTATGACCTCCTTCAATGCACCTCTAGCAAGTCTCAGATCAAAATTTCGATCATTTCGAACTTTTGTCCCTAAGGGTTTCGCCAAAATTCTGCAGAAAATTCTAAAGTGTGTTTCTGCAAACTGCTTGAAGAAGCTCCTCATCTTACCAGAGCTATAATATTTATCAAGGCTTATTGTTGGCAGTCATAAGCCCAACAAAACCTAAAAGTGCTAGCCTAGCCTAGCCGTTAGTTTTTCCAGCCTAGTTGACAAGGGTTTGTGAAGACGAGAAAAATCATGATGGGAAGCAAGTCCAGTTCTAGGAAGGAAAGAATCCAAAGAAATGAAGACATCAACATCTCAACACTCTTAGGTATGGTTCCTATCAATGAAAAAGCTTGGCTAATTGACAGTGGTGCCTCTAGGCACATGACCAGTCTTAGAAATCATCTAACACATTTCATTGAGAAAGAGACACATCTACATGTCATTCTTGGAGATGATGCCATACATAATGTAAGAGAAGTTGGAACTTTTACTTTCCAACTAGATTCAGATATGTAGCTTAAACTAGAAGAAGTATTGTATGTATCCAGAATGAAGAGAAACCTTGTCTCTATTTTGGCCTTGGAAGATAAAGGTTACAAAATCACATTCTCAGAAGGAAGAGTTCTTGCATGGCACAAATACTCTCATATAATCTCTTACAAAGTAATTGGTATCTGAGAAAACAACTTGTACAAGTTGACCATCAAACCTGTTCAATACCTGCTACATGACACTATCAACCTTAGTGAGTTATGGCATAGAATGCTTGCTCACATTCATTATAGAGATCTTCCAGCTCTAGGGAAAATGGTAACAGGTCTACCAGAGATACAAATTCAACATAAAGGTGTTTGCAAAGGTTTTTCCCTTGGAAAAAATGTTAAAGGATCCTTTCCTAGCAGTGATAATAGATCCAAGGAAATCTTGGACTTATTACATTCAGATGTATGTGGGACGATGAATGTTGCATCCTTAAATGGGTACCTATACTATGTACTCTTCATAGATGATCACTCTAGGAAAAAATGGATTTACTTTCTGAAAAACAAGGATGGAGTCCTTACCAAGTTTCAAGAATTTAAAGCTCAAGTTGAAAACCTGACAGGAAGAAAAATCAAAATATTGAGATCAAACAATGGAGGAGAATACACCTCAAAATAATTTAATAGTTTTTTTATTGAAGCAAGAATCAAGAGGGTGTACACAGTTCCTTACAACCCTCAACAAAATGGGGTTTTTGAAAGGAAAAACAAAACTATCATTGAGGAAACTAAAGAAATGATACATGATCAGAGTTTACTTATGAATCTATGGGCATAAGCATGTATGACAACAACATATGTTCAAAACCATCGTCCTCATCAGATCCTGAAGAACATTACTCCAGAAGAAGCTTTCACCAAAGTGAAGCCTGAGATCAGACACTTCAGAATACTTGGATGTCTAGTGTACCTTCATGTACCTAAAGAAAAGAGATCCAAACTAGAACCTTCAGGAAGAAAGGGTACATTTGTAGGATATAATGAACCCTCAAAAGCATACCGAATCTACATCCCAGGTCAGAGACAAATTGAAGTAATCATAGATGTTACCTTTGAAGAAGAATTATCCTTCCAGAAATCTAGAAAGACTCAGATGGAAATTGATAACGAAACAATACCTTATCCCCCTTCAGCAGTTCAGAGGGAGACATATATTATTATAGATGAGCCAACAACTCCAGTTGTTCCAATTTCTCCAGTAGATTCTGATGCACCAAGAAACACACCTAGAAAATTCACAGTTGGACATAAGAGAACTGCTTGGGCTTGTCAAAATTTAGAAGAAGCAGAAGGACATAAAGCTCCACAAGGAGCAACCCGAGAAAACAAGAGACCAAAGAGATTCTCAAGCTACCTTTCAACCATGACCCACATTATTGATTCAGAGCCATCCTGGCATGGAGAAGCTACAGGTGAACAAGTATGGCAAGATGACATGACTGAAGAATACCAATCTATATTAAAAAATGACGTATGGGATGTTGTTACAAGACCAGAGGGAAAGTCTGTAGTGACTTACAAATGGATTTACAAAATCAAACATGTTGTCAATGGTAGCATTGAAAAATACAAAGCAAGATTTGTGGCTAGAGGGTTTTCACAAATAGAGGGAGTTGACTATGAAAATATGTTTGCATCGGTATCCATATATACATCCATCTGATCTATCATTGCACTAGCTACTTCCATGGGTTGGAAGCTACATCAGATGGATGTAAAGACAACTTTTCTCAATGGTGTAATTGAGGAAGAAGTTTATATTGAGAAGCCGGAAGGTTTCGTTATGCACAATGAAAAATCTCATGTATGCAGGTTGAAGAAATACCTATAAGGATTAAAACAAGCACCACATGCTTGGTACAAGAAAATGGGTGGATTTCTGATGAGTTTGGGCTTCAAAAAAAGTGCAGTTGATCTAAACTTGTATTATCAAATTGATGGAAATGAGTGCATGATATTAGTCTTATATGTGGATGACCTTTTCCTCACCGGTTTAGATAGACTCATTGTAGAATGCAAACACGCCTTGACTGCCAAATTTGAAATGAAGGATTTGGGCCTAATGCATTATTTATTGGGACTAGAAGTATGGTAGAGAACATATGAGATTTTCCTAAGTCAAGGAAAATATATTATGGAGATACTGACAAAGTTCAAAATTACAGATTACAAATCCATGCCTACTCCAATGGTAATGAATTTAAATAAAATGAGTGACACTGATTCAGGAGACATAGATCCACATTTATATAGACAACTTATTATATCTTTGATGTATCTGGTTAACACTAGACCAAACATTTTCTATGCAGTAAATTTTCTTTGCTAGTTTATGAGACAATCAAAACATACACATTGGATAGCTGCAAAACACATATTGAGATACTTACAATGCACAATTGGTTATGGCTTGAGATATGAAACCAATGTGGACTTAAGCTTGGAAGGATATGTCTATGAATATTGGGTAGGAAGTGCAGTGGATATAAAGAGCACTTCAGGTGGCTGCTTCACCTTAGGATCAATTGTGGTTTCCTGGTGTAGCAGAAAACAAAGCTCTGTGGCTTTAAGTACAACAGAGGCAAAGTACATTGCAATGAGTGTGGCAGTTCATGAAGTTGTATGGCTTCACAAACTTTTGACAAACTTGTTTGATCATGAGATGGATCCGACGACTATTCATTGTGACAACCAGAGATGTGTAAATCTTTCCGAGAACCCAGTGCTTCATTACAAATCGAAACACATTGAAATCAAGTATCACTATATCAGAGACATGGTGCAGAGGAAGACAATACATGTGAAATATCTTTCTACTCATGAACAAATTGTAGATATCTTCACTAAACCACTTTCCAAGACAAAGTTCAAGTATTTCTGTGAGAGACTTGGCCTAATGGAAAATGCCTCCCTAGCTGAGAGGTAGTGTTGATGAATGCAGTTATGTGAGTCATTCTCCAGCTTACAAACCTATGAGTTGTGGATCATTGCAGCTATGTGAAGTCTTTCTCTCAGCTTACAAACCTAAGATAAATCCCCTAAGAATGGTACATGGTTCCTGCTTGAGACATATCTAGGAACATAGATATGACCTCCTCCATTCATAGAGTGAGAAGAACTCCAGATGATTATCCAGTGGGAAAGATGATCTGATGAATTAGACGTGCCTGTGGCTGAGCATAAGGTGAACGTGTGAAATCCCAAAGTGATGGGTGAATCATCACGTGAACATAAATGAAGATGATGTGTTATCCTCCTCTGAGCAAAGTTGACTAGAAAAATCCAGATGATTCTCCCGTGTGAGGTAGTGGGAAAGAAGATCTGTAGAGTGGACATGCCTATGGATGAGCACATGTGAATGTGTGTAGATCTGGTTCTTCTGTGTAATCCAGTGAGCCATAGCTATGACATCCCTATGGATGTGCCCCTAGTGGATGAGAACTAGTGGGTGTATTAGATACTTTTCTATATTTTGTTCAAGAGTCAAACCTTCCTGTAACCCTAATTGTTATGCAAAGGGTACAAGTTGGCCCCACCTTAATGTGATTAATAATAAATGTAAAAGATAATTAATCTGGATAATATTAATTATTATTATTATTATTATTATTATAAAGTGACTTAGAGAGGTTGGTGTTGTTGAGCCAATACATGCCTTTGTTGATTGGACAAGTCTAATATAAGTAAGGGATGATTCCCCATTGTGGAATCATATCTTTCTTGTGAGTTTGGAAATTACAATAAATACATCTACTTGGGAAAAGGTGCACACCTCTCTTGGGCACTATTATTCTAGGGATTAAGAACCCTCTTGTGTGTTAGGTATTTTTTGGTGGTGAAGGTCTTTCTCTTGAATAATATAGCAAAGGATTTGGTTGTGTTTTCTTCCCTTATTGAGAAGGGTTTCCCAGGATACTTCTTGTGTTCTTGTGCATGGTGTTTCTTCTTGTGATCTTGGTTGTTGCAACATTATTATTTATGGTTAAGTGAAATGCTAAAATGGAATGAACTTCATGCTTAACCTAGCTTATGAAAAATCAATAGGCCAAAGAAACTTGTATGAGTTTCTTAGCCCATCATTGTAACTCTCACTTGATAATCTAATAGCTTCCTTGGAAACCAAACAAGTTTCTTGTTTATTCAACAAATCACAAGGTTTACACAATGGAAAAGGATTTTCTTATATTGCATTTTTTTCCTCTAAGGGGTTGGGAACCTTTTGTTCTCGATCATGTTCAATTTTTCTAGATCTATCCCAACCACCTCACCCTCTAGGTTGAAATCTATTTTGATGGGATTGCCTTTCCAAATAGAGTATCTTGTTTTTCATAGCTTGATTTTGTTGTTGGATGGTTTATGTTTGTCTAAAAAAATGGCTTCCATCATCTTCATACCATCAACTATAAAGTTCATCATATTTTTCTCAGAACTTTTAACATTGAAAGTATTATTCTTAGGCTCACTCTTAGTTGTGGAAGATCTTGCTTGGTTGAGTTTTCTATAAGCAGTAAAATTCTTCTCAACCTTACGTAGTCTTAACTAGAACCATTTACCATCTATTTTGCAACATTTTGATCTTTAATTGTTCCAAACATGCCACAATGACAAATCAGTGCCTTAAATGGGTCCAATGATCTTGTGAAACTATTGAACATTGCCTCCTTTTTGACCACAGTTAAAGGATTTCTTAGTTCCCTAAAATTGTAGAAAATAAGGTGGATATGTGATGATGATATAGATGTTATTTTGGAAATGTTTCGAAGTTTCTTTCTCCATATATTACCTAGAAACAAATTGATGCTTAATATGTTCCAACGACCTTACAAAATTGCAATTCATTTTTACTGCAAACATTGCGCTAAGTTTTTTAATCTCTTGGTGATGCTTGATGAACATATGGATGGCTTAGTTTGAGAAGATGATTGAACTTGGATAGAGTGCTATCTTAGTGCACTGCCTAGGGGGTTTTTATCCTATGTGGCATGATGACTAACCGATTGGGTGCACACAATAGGGGAGTCATTTTTTTATTGGGAGAGTTACCTACTTAGGATGATGAGTGATAGGCACTTGGTGGGAGGAACTTACTCGTAAGAGCATGGGACTATGTGACATACACCTTGGAGGTTGAATAATTGACTTAGGATGCTTAGGTTGAGGAGTTTGGTTGTGGGTATAGAAACATATGTTGAGGAGAAGCATTGGAGAAAGTAACTACCTTGGCACACATGTTGAGGAGTGTTGGGAACAAGAGGACATGTGGTATACAACTATAGGGGAGCACCTTGCACGAGGGTACTCCGAGAGAGAACTGCCATTTGCATGGGTCCACACCATGTTTTTGTTATGTATAATAGTGAGAAGTTTCCATTTTTTCTTATTCGTAGTTTAAACCTTTTATCCTTACACCATGGAAATTCTCCTATCATTGCCCCTTTTTTTTGGCTCCCATTGACTCTTGCTTCCACCTTTTCTTCCCCCATATTCTTCCCTTTGCAATGCCTTCTCTTTGCCCCATTGTCCTTGGATTGGAGCTTGGTGCAACATGGAGTGAGAAGACCACACTTGAACCTAGTGATTGAGAGACACGGGAAGGAGGAATAACATGTTACAGGTTGGAGGTTCCATACCTTAGATTCTGGGGACACTTTGGAGATTCCCCTTTTTTGTTTTGTATGCTCTTACATCTGGGATTTTATTTTCCTATGTCTTTTGTCTCATAACATAACATTTCATTTTCTTTGCAATATTTTGCAGAGTTTGGGGAGACTTGTCATTGTTCAATGGAATTGGTGTGCACAAGAGGCACATATCCCTTTGCTTAATTTATTTTACATGTCTTAATATTAATATTATTTACGTCTTGCTATAAGTTGGATTCTTAGCCAACTTGCAACAAGCCATTTTTCTTAGTGGCCTTGTCGAAAAAAACATTGTCCTAATTTCATGAGAGACAATGAGTTGGAAATTGTCTCCCTTCCCTCACTCTTTTATGTTTATTCACTAGTCTATAGACGAAAAATAGTGAAAGGAATTAGATAAATGGAACATTTTTTTTCTTTTGCAATGACATTTGCAAAGCATGTGAAGCGTGAAGACAATTCTAGTGAAACGTGGACTATTTTATCAACCTAGAATATTAAACCCTTTCCTTTGGGACTATCTTCGCATTTCCTAAAGTTGATCCTTGAACCCAATTTGTCTCAATCTAGCTCTAGGGTCATCCACCTCCTTTTGGGTGAGACAAGTGGTTTAGATACTGAACTATTTGTTACATTTTGGTTACTCCACTATGACGCCACAGTTGATCCGTATTTTTTTCGGCACGAAATGAGAGCATAGATATAACAAAGAAATGTATAGAGATATATCATATATCCTCTAATATAACATAAATATATTAGAGATATAAACACATGGATACAATAATACACAATTTCTATTAATGAGAGAAATGTAAAGACTATAAAATTACAGAGTGAAAGACTCTCTAGAATGGTGGCAGCTTATCTCTAAGAAAAGATATGATGGCTACTCACATCCACAAGAATATGATTACAATGAGGTTCTTAAGGCATTTTTAACATAAAGAAAATTCAAAACCCTAACCCCAGAAGATGAAAAGCCAACCATTTTGTGGACCCCATTTTGGGTAGTTTGGTGTATCAACTTCCCGGGGGTGTAACTTTGGCATACAATCTCCGTTTGGGGCGCATGATAGCTTGTTGGGAAGGTATCATTGAGGATCTTCATTTTGGGGGCTAAATTAGAGTTTTTACCTATCATTAAGGTGCTAGATCTTGAAAAAACTTGATTTAGGCCCTCAAAATGGCCCCAGAAGTTTAGGAACCGAAAACCTGCTATAAATAGTAAGTTGCCAGAAGACTGTTTTGTGCTAGTTGGAATAGGGGGGTGCCACCGATATCCACATGGATCAATCCTCCCTCCTTAAGAAGCAATGGTCTCCATTGCATTGAGTGCCCGAGGGAGAGGGGAAAGAGATTTCTGAATCTGAATCATGGTGAGTTGTTTATTTTGTTGGAGACGTTGTGATGCTTGGTTTGTCGAAGGATGTCATGAACCTGTTGCTGACAGGGTTGAAGCTATTCAACCAGTCAGGATACATGAGATGACTATGTGTGGAAGGAATCTGTGTGCTTTGTTACAATCTTGTCGACATGTTGTTGTTGGATAGAAGGTTCTTAGAACGAGGTTGTAGTGTCCTTATGTTCAACCTTTGAACATATTGTGAAGAAGATGAATTTTTTAGTATGAGATACTACCTTGCAACACTATTTAGGTGGGACATTAGTTGGAACTACCTCTGGTATCCTATAGAGATGACCCCCCAGAGTAAAAATGACACTATGGGGTCGATACTCGTAGATAGAATGGCTCTTCCACATATATGGTTGGCCCAAGAGAACACCATAGACATACAACATGGAAACATCACATAATACCTCATCCTTGAAGGGATGGATGCCCTATGAAAATAGAAATTTCTGGTTGACACAGAGATCAAATCCCTTGCAAAGCCACCCGATGTTGTATGGTTGTGAGTGTGGTGTTGTCAACAATCCCAACTATTTGACGACCTCTGCTGAGATGAGGTTATTATAGCTTTCACTATCAACAATAAAATGCAGCAGGGTCCCCTTCACCCACATATGTGAATGAAAAAGGCGCCCCCCCTCCTCAGGATCTGCTAGTTCTTCTAGTTGAATTGTTTTGGTTGTGACAATAGAAGTTGGGTCTATGTCGATGATCTGTCTTCTTCCAATATTTTCCAAATCAAACTCTGAATCGGGGTTTGACTCCTTGTCTTTGATCTCAACCACCAATGATTTTTTTGAGCGACATTCATTAGTATTGTGCTAGGGGATTTTGTGGAAATAACACCACTTTCCAGTGTCTTTCTTCATCTTCCCATGACCCTTATTTTCCTATGGCTTGGATTGGTTTTTAGGAGGATGTTTTTTAGGGCCGTCTTTATCACACTGTGTTTGTTGTGGATTTGCATACCCAAACTCCCATTTGTTCTGGTGCCTAAATTTCTTCTCTATTTTGACATCATATCGATAGGCAGTTCTCAACGATGAGATGTCCAAAAACTCAATTTTAGTTTGGATGTATCTGTGTAGAGGCCCGCGGTATTTTAGAACCAAATACCGCTCAGAATATTTAAAACCTAGATTGATGCACAAGGTATGGAAGGTATTGGTGAACTCTGGCACTGCTTGGCCCCTCTCTTGACACAGTGTAGTCCATCTCATGTACCGGTCATCATATTTACCAACAGGGTAATATTGTTCCTTGACCGCATCCACAAAAGAATCCCAAGTGGGGTAGGCCCCATATATTACATACTCCTCCATGGAAATTTTCTCCTAGTAAGTTTCCCACCAATTTTTGACATGGGGGAGAGACTTAAGGAGTGAGAAGGTGATATTTTCCTTGTCGGAAAAATTGTGAACAGAGAAATAACCTTCTAGTAGATTTAACCATTTTTCTAGGGCATCTGCATCTATCAGTCCTTCAAATATGGGAATATAAAAATTAACTTGTACCTTGAAATGGGAGGTGCCTCCAAAGTGGTCTCTTGATGAAGACACACTGGTTGTTATCGACAGGCATTGAATGACATGGGTAAAATTCTCCATCATTTCATCCTTTTTTTGCATGAGAGCTTTCTCAAGAAACAGATTAATAGAATCACCTGCTCTGTCATTTTTGTTTTCTTCCACCTTGGAGGGTTTCTTGAGTGTGCGATAGTGATTGTACTCAAGAGAGACAAGATAGAGACCCAACTTGCTATACTCAGACCTCATCGGGGACATGCACTGAAAAAAAATATCAAGAGCAGCCTGCTCTGATACAACTGATCCAGATTATTTTCGGCACAAAATGAGAGTAGAGATATAATAAAGAAATGTACAGAAATATATCACATATCCACTAATATAACAAAAATATATTAGATATATAAACACAGAGATACATTAATACACAATTTCTATTAATGAGTGAAATGTACAGACTGTGAAATTACAGAGTGAAAGACTCGCTAAAATGGTGGCAGCTTATCTCTGAGAAGAGATGTGATGGATACTCACATTCACAAGAAGATGATTACAATGAGGCTCTAAAGGAATTTTTAACATAAATAAAATCCAAAACCCTAACCACGGAAGATGAAAAGCCAACAAAATTTTGGACCCCATTTTGGGTAGTTTGGTGTATCAAATTTGGCATACAATCTCTATTTGGGGCGCACGATAGCTCGTTGGGAAGGTATCATTGAGGATATTCATTTTGGTGGCTAAATTAGAGTTTTTATCTATCATTAAGGTGCTAGATCATGAAAAAACTTGATTTAGGCCCTCAAAATGGCCCCAAAAGTTTAGGAACCGAAAACCTGCTAAAAATAGTAAGTTGCCAGAAGACTGTTTTGTGCTAGTTGGAATAGGTGGGTGCCACCAATATCCACCTGGATAAATCCTCCTTTCTTAATAAGCAATGGTATCCATTGCGTTGAGTGCCCGAGGGAGAGGGGAAAGATATTGATGAATTTGAATCATGGTGAGTTGCTTATCTTGTTGGAGACGTTGTGATTCTTGGTTTGTGGAAGGATGTCATGAACCTATTGCTGGCTGGGTTGAAGCTATTCAACTAGTCGGCCTACATGAGATGACTATATGCGGAAGGAATCCGTGTGCTTTGTTGCAATCTTGTCGACATGTTGTTGTTGGATAGAAGGTTCTTAGGCCGCGGGTGTAGTGTCCTTCTGTTCAACCTTTGAACATATTGTGAAGAAGATGAATTTTTTAGTATGAGATACTACCTTGCAACACTATTTAGGTGGGACATTAGTTGGAACTACCTATGGTATCCTATAGAGATGACCCCCCAGAGTAAAAATGACACTACAGGGTCGAGACTCATAGATAGCATGGCTCTTCCACATATATGGTTGGCCCAAGAGAACACCACATACATCCAACATGGAAACATCACATAATACCTCATCCTTGAAGGGATGGATGACATATGAAAATAGAAACTGTTGGCTGACACAGAGATCGTGTCCCTGGCAAAGCCACCCGATGTTGTATGGTTGTGAGTGTGGTTTTGTCAAGAATCCAAACTATTTGATGACCTCTGCTGAGATGAGGTTATTATAGATTTCTCTATCAACAGTAAAATGTAGCGGGGTCCCCTTCACCCACATATGTGAATGAAAAATGCGCTCCCCCTCCTCAGGATCTGCTAGTTCTTCTGGTTGAATTATTTCGGTTACGACAGTAGAAGTTGGGTCTGCGTCGATGATCTGTCTTCTTCTAGTATTTTCCGAATCAGACTTTGAATCCACGTTCGACTCCTTGTCTTTGATATCAACCACCAATGATTGTTTTGAGCGACATTCATTAGTGTTGTGCTAGGGGATTTTGTGGAAATAACACCACTTTCCAGTGTCTTTCTTCGTCTTCCCGTGACCCTTATTTTCCTATGGCTTGGACTGGTTTTTAGGAGGATGTTTTTTAGGGTCATCTTTATCACACTTTGTTTGTTGTGTATTTGCAGACCCAAACTCCCATTTGTTCTGGTGCCTAAATTTCTGCTCAATTTTGACATCATATCGATAGGCAGTTCTCAACGATGAGATGTCCAAAAAATCCATTTTAGTTTGGATATATCTGTGTAGAGGCCAATGGTATTTTAGAACCAAATGCTGCTCAGAATATTTGATACCCAGCTTGATGCACAAGGTATGGAAGGTATTCATGAACTTTGGCACTGCGTGGCCCCTCTCTTGACACAATGTGGTCCATCTCATGTACTGGTCATCATAGTTACCAACAGGGTAATATTGTTCCTTGACCGCATCCACAAAAGAATCCCAAGTGGGATAGGCCCCATATATTATGTACTCCTCCATGGAAATTTTCTCCCAATAAATTTCCCACCAATGTTTGACATGGGGGAGATACTTAAGGAGTGTGAAGGTGATATTTTCCCTGTTGAAAAAATTGTGAACAAAGAAATAACCTTCTAGCAGATTTAACCATTTTTCTAGGGCATCTGCATCTATTGGTTCTTAAAATATGGGAATATCAAAATTAACCTGTACCTTGAAAGGGGAGGTGCCTCCAAAGTGGTCTCTTGATGAAGATGCGCTAGTTGTTGTTGACAGCCATTGAATGATGTGGGTAAAATTCTCCATTATTTCATCCCTTTTTCACATGAGAGCTTGCTCAAGAAACATATTAATAGAATCATCTACTCTGTCGTTTTTCTTTTTTTCCACTATGGAGGGTTTCTTGAGCATGTGAGAGTGATTGTACTCAAGAGAGACAAGATCGAGACCCAACTTTCTATACTCAGACCTCATCGGGGACATGCATTGAAAAAAAGGATCAAGAGCAGCCTGCTCTGATACCATTGATCCAGATTATTTTCGGCACAAAATGAGAGAAGAGATATAATAAGTAAATGTACAGAGATATATCACATATCAACTAATATAACAAAAATATATTAGAGATATAAACACAAATATACATTAATACATAATTTCTATTAATGAGTGAAATGTACAGACTGTGAAATTACAGAGTGAAAGACTCGCTAATATGGTGGCAGCTTATCTCTGAGAAGAGATGTGATGACTACTCACATTCGCAAGAAGATGATTACAATGAGGATCTAAATTCCTTTTTAACATAAATAAAATCCAAAACCCTAACCCTGAAAGATGAAAAGCCAACAAAATTTTGTACCCCATTTTGGGTAGTTTGGTGTATCAACTTCTCGGGGGCGTAACTTTGGAATACGATCTCTGTTTTGGGTGCACGATAGCTCGTTGGAAAGGTATCATCAAGGATATTCATTTTGGTGGTTGAATTAGATCCCTATCCTATCATTGAGGTGATCGATCTAGAAAAAACTTCATTTAGGCCCTTAAAATGGCCCTTAAAGTTTAGGAACTCAAAACCTGCTAAAAATAGTAAGTTGCGAGAAAATTGTTTTGTGCCAGTTGGAATAGGTGGGTGGCCACCGATATCCACTTGGATCAACAGTGTCACAAGAAAATTCATTTTTTTTGTAGTTCCTTGTGGATTAAACCAACTATTGATGGTTTGGATTCACTCTTCCTTAGGGATGATACCTTCTTCCCCCCTTTTTATTTTCCTTTCATGGGAGAATTCTCCTTGACCTTCCTTACACCTCTTTTCCTTCCTAATTCCTTTACCATACCCATTCAATGATGTTTCCTCCTTGCCTCTTAGCTACCCCTATTCCGTAAGTAAACCATTTGTGATCACCTTTCGACACGAGCTCTCCTCATTCCTAACGAGTCATTTTCTACTAGGGAACTCTTTAGTGTTTCCTCAAACCTATATAGATTATGTATCAAGTGTATGTTGGATCATCTTGGGTAAGAGGGGATCGTTCCTTGTCATTTGGGGACCATGTCTCTACCTCCACCTCATTTTGGTGTTTCACATTTTTTGTTGTCTTCCCCTTTTTAAGCCAACATTATTTTTTCCTAAAAAGTCTTTCTACCTACTACCACCCATATTGTTGAAGCCTCTTCTCCCTTGTTGAATTATGCATCCAAAACCTCTAAAATAGAAGGCAATCCCCATACAAGTGGTTTTGACATTGTTTTATAATTGGTTGTGTAAATTCATATTCAAGTTGGATGTAGAACATCAAATGAAATATGGAAGGTCATTGGTCACACCCACCTTGTAGATGCCATAAGGTCCTAAAATTGCATAGATTATCCTATGGGATCATACCTACCCAATGGAGTAGTTTTTGTTCCCCAAAATCTTACTTTCCTAGGAGTTTTGGGAAGATTTCCCTCACTTTGTCTTTTGTATATCATTTTTCCCTAATTGGGAACCATGCTCTTGGCATAACCTGCAAATAATCACTTTCTTCCCTTTGTAAATGCTTGATGTCATTTTCCATGACTTTGGTGATTTAGGTACCGGGTCTACAATCTTGGGAAAAACTCACTTCTCACTTGCAACTTATTCTTTTGACAAACTTGGCCTATAGAGTTTCGAATACAATAAATTATACATTGAATGAATGTTTATATAGGATGGAAAATTAAGCTTGAAATGCATTATTGTTTATTTATGAATGTTTTTCAAATGGACCATACCTTATGGGCTTGATATTTTTCCTTTCCCTTGCATTCTCTCCTTGAGGCTTGGTCAAGTGTGACCAAACTTTGTTTCAAATTTGTAACTTATGCTCTTTTCTATATTTTTCATGCTTCTCTTTGTACTTAGACAATGTCTCCTTTGATTTCCTTTACAATTGTTGAAGCACTTGACTTTCTTTGTTTTCCATCTCTTCCTTTTTGTGGGCTATCATTCCATCGCTTGATTGCTTGTCATATACCATGCCAATTGGTGATTGTGGAAGGAACCCATACCAAACTTGAAACGGTGTCATGTGAGTAAATGATTGAGCATACCCTATTGTATGCACACTAAATGTAAGATATCATGGCATGTCCTTGGGTGGTTGTAATTATGTGGTATGCCCTCTCAACAAATGAATAAGCATTATATTGACAACTTCCATTTATCCATATGTTTGGGGGTGGATTGAGGTGGATTTGACCAATGTTGTATCCAAAGTCCTCCATAATGTTTTCCAACAAAAAATTTAAAACATGGTATCTTTACCTAAAACAATGGATTTGGGAAACCAAAAGGAGGCCATACCTTCACAAGGAATTTTTCATCTCTCTTGGGCTTTGATGCTTTTATTAAAAAAACGAGGACACATATATTATTGAATCTATTCACCACCACAAGAATATAGTCATTCAATTCCTTGTTCTTTGGAAACCTCCTATAAAATCCATGGAAATTCTCTCCCATGGCCTAAAAGGGGTGGTTAGTGGTGCATATTTATCCGAAAAGATCTTTTAATGACTATGGTTGAGTTTTTAATTGCATGAGTTAATTAACCATTTAATAAGCTGAATGAAAGAGGATGAATTTAATGAAGGAACATAGCAGCCATAAAACAATATACATATATGAACTGAAGCAATAAGAACAACAAACCATAACAAGAGAAGTGATAACGGAGTTTGACACAAAATTGCCTAGATCTCTGGGCCTTTCTCAGTGGGGGAGACTTCTTTATTTCTGTTCAAAATATCAAAAAGTACATCGCAACAGTGCCATTAGGCTACAAGACTAATTTGTTCATGTTCTTCTAGATATCTAGAACCCAGCAGAAGAAACGACAAGCAAAATGGATGATCAGAGCTCTTAGAAATGGCCCGCAAGCGTCTGCTCCTCAACAACTTCCCTACATAAAAATGGATTTGGCTTGGCTTCCCTTCAACATAAATATGCTTTGACTATCCTCTATGGCCTCAAACAAGCATGGTTTTTATAGATCTGAAGTTGGTTATCCATCCCAATTTCCTCCCAAAATCTGGGCTCAAAAAAAGCCCAATATCTCCCAATAATGGCCAAAATCTCCATTAACAGGCCTAAAAAATCATAAAAAATCCAAAAACATAGCATAAAAACCCACATTTGCAAATATTTGGGGATAAGCCCCCTTTGTTCGGCACCCCCCCTAAACTTGGTCATATGGATAGACATGTGGCCAAGTGCCAGCCTAAAGGGTTGTGCGCTGGCCCCTTTCCCGTAATCATAGGTCACATGCTAACTAATCATAGGACCGCGTCCTAAATATGCACCCCAGCTGTTGGCTATAGCCTTGGTCCTGTGCGCCAAAAGTGGAGGTGGTTAGCCCCTGAACGATGGCCCCATGTTGGTGGTTAGGTATATGTATGAATCTGCAGGCTAATTCATAGGATGGGCCGTGCCCCTTTTTTGGTGGCTGGTCACATGACATAACAAAACCACGGGCTGGGGCTTAGCCCCAGCCCCCTCCTTTTTGCGCCCCATTCATATATTAAACTTTAAATAAATTTAATTACATTTGATTAAACAAGTGATACGTAGGCGCATTGGTGTTGGGTCATTTGTGAAAGTGCTTAAGCTTGGTAGTTGGTTGTGGGTTCAAAACCCATGGACCCCAACAAATTTTTGGAAATTGCCACACACTGTTGACTGGGTGACTGGGTGCCATGTGGCTGCCCATGACTGGGCTACGTGGCACCTCCCCATTCGATGAACCAATGCCACTTGTCAACCGTTGACTGGTCCAATTGCCTGCCACATTTCTGCCCTGTCAGCCTGTTGTTGTGTTGCCACATGTCATTTTTCCACTGCCACGTGTCACCTCCAGAGAGTGCCACGTCACCTTTTGATTGTTGACTTTTTAGTTGTTTTGGAAAAACGGCCAGAGTGCGATAACTTTCGCATACACCGTCTATTTGAGGAAGTAAATATATGGACGAAATCAACACAACGATACGGTCGCAATGGAATTGGTTTCATCCGATTATGAGAACTTTCATTTTTGAGCCTTTTTGAGCCCTGTCAGCCTCCTAGATCCGATTTTGGATCACACCTCCCCACTAAAGGACCTTTTGTTCCCCAAAAGGTTACTGACCAGTCAACAAGCTCGGGATAGGCCACCTAGCTTGTCCTCTATCCTGTTCACATGTCTCATCAAGATCAACTGTAACACAATCATGACAATTGACAGCATATTGTTAGCCATTTGAACCCTGTTACATCTTACTGAAGCCACTATCATCCATGTAGACAACATTACTAATGATAGCATCAAAAAGATGACTGCAAATGAGCTGATATACTTGTAATATTTGCACGACATGAGCTTATCTTAAAGAAACTTATGATTGATTTTCCATTCAACAATCATTTCCTGTTCTTGCTTAAGATTGATTACTTCATTTGAAACAATTATTGGTTTGTTTCTTTCTTGCACTGCCTTCTTTAATTGTTCTCTTGTTTGAAGTGTTTTATTTTCCTTTACATGATGAGCATGAACCACATAATCTTGACCTGCTTTGGTTAATTGATATTGATTCTTTGTCCTGTAGAAGATTTCCTTACGATCATATAAGTATGGACTACCTAAGACCATTACACATTCACTTAACGACACTACATCACATGTTACCTCGTCCACATACTTAGATGAAATTGCAAATTTGATTGTGCATTGCTTTGTTATGTGCATTTGATGATGATTGCTTATCCATTTAAGTGTGTAAGGATTATGACGAGTTTGTGTTTTTAACCCCAATTTCTTAACCAATTCTTCTGAGATTAGATTAGATTGAGATCCACTGTCGATTAATGTGTCTATCTTAGTGTGTCGCATGATGGTCCTTATATGAAACAAGTTACTTCTACAATCAATGCCTTCACCAATTTTACCTATCATACCAACCAATGAGATCTTTGATTCATCACATGAATCCGATCCCAAGTCTGTGGGTCTTGTTTTCGCTGCAACTGTTTGCATTCCGTTCTTTTCCTTGAACCACTTTGGCCTCTTCTCGGGATGCAACTGCCAACATCTGTCCTCATCATGTCTGTTAAGCCCTAATATTGGCTCATTACGACTTAATTGGGGCATATTAGATTAATAATGTTATTTTATTTATGTCAGCTTTAGGCCATTAGTTGTAATTTAGATTAGTAATGTTATTTTATTTATGTCGGCTTTAGGCCATTAAACCTCCTAGTCTCCTATATATACCAAGG
>ML777076.1:410745-449173 GCA_009831015.1 Picea engelmannii | reverse complement strand
TCTTGGACTTGAACATTTAAGTGGGGTAAAAGGAGGTTGCCCCCTCGAAGAGGCTTATTATCTGAAATTATCTCTTTTTCAAGGCGTTGAGTACTTTTCCTGAGGTTTTTCTATGCTATATTGATGTTTGGTTCTTAACAATGTCCCTCTTTCTTGCAATGCTTGAAAGAGGGCTTCCCTTCCTTCCTCGTCACTGCATTTTAATTCTTTCCATGCCATTTCCTCTTGTCCTCTTTCCTTGAAGATGATGATTCCCCTGACACACCTGCTTTTCCTGCTTCAATATACGTAGCTTGAACAGAAACCTCATCAAGGTTAGTGGGTCCAAACATGAATACAATGTTTCTAATATGTGCAGGTAAACCTCCTATATACTTCATAAGGGTTTCCTGTGTATGTAATGGGATATCTAACATCAATGACATTTTACGAAATCTATCAATATACTCTTGCACTATTTGTCATTTTCTTAGTTTTAAAGATTTCCATTCAATTAATTCTTTTTCTTTATAACCCAAAGGATATAGTTGTTTCCTAAGTGCAGAAATGAAGCTTTTCCATGATGGAAATACATTACCCACTTGTTGCGTTCCATTTTTCAACTTGCTTTGCCACCATATGAGAGCTGTGCCTGCAAGTCTCAAAGATGCCAACTTGATTTGTGTGGCCTCATCCTTGATCTTTTTCACACTGTAGTAAACCTCCATTTTCCTGACCCAATTGTCAAGTTTCTCTGCATTTACTTCACCATCATATATGGAAAACTCAAATTTAACATCAAGTTTTAATAATGGCATCTCCTTATTATGTTTATGAACATGTTTCTTTGCATTAGATTTAGAACTTGAACTTGAAGAAGAAGGAGAAAAAGGAGGTGATGATGGAGGTGAAGGAGGAATCTGAGGATGATCCTCTTCTTCTTCACTTTTTCCCTTTGAAGATTCACCCAAAACTGGTCTCTTTCATTCCAAGTAATCATTGTACAAAACTTTCACCATCTTCGACATAGCAAGGAAAGTTTTCCGGAACTCTTTCTCATCCTGAGAAAGCCCTTCTTCCGATGCCATCTTCTCGTTGTGAGAAGCTCTCTTTCTAAATCCAATTAATGGATTCTCTGCAACAAGCTTGCCTTCACCACGCTGTAGCTTTTCCCTGGTTAACATGAAAAACTCAAATCCAAACGTCAACTAGCTCTGATACCACTTGATCCGAAAATATCTTTTAATGATCGTGGTTGAGTTTTTAATTGCATGCGTTAATTAACCATTTAAGAAGATGAATGAAAGAGGATGAATTTAATGAAGGAACATAGCAGCCATAAAATAATATACATATCTGAACTGAGCAATAAGAACAACAAACCATAACAAGAGAAGTGATAACGAAGTTCGGTACAAAATTGCCTACGTCTCTGGGCCTTTGTCTCAGTGGGGGAGGCTTCTTTATTTCTATTCAAATCTCAAAAAGTACATCGCAGTAGTGCCATTAGGCTACAAGACTAATCTGGTCATGTTCTTCTAGATCTCTAGAACCCAACAGAAGAAACGACACACAAAATGGATGATCGGAGCTCCCAGAAATGGCCCGCAAGTGTCTGCTCCTCAACAACTTCCCTGCATAAAAATGGCTTTGGCTTGGCTTCCCTTCAACATAACTCTGCTCTGACTGTCCTCTGTGGCCTCAAACAGGCCTGGTTTTTATATATTTGAAGTTGGTTATCCATCCCAACTTCCTCCCAAAATTTGGGCTCAAAAAAAGCCCAATATCTCCCAATAATGGCCAAAATCTCCATTAACATGCCTAAAAAATCATAAAAAATCCAAAAAACATAGCATAAAAACCCACATTTGCAAATATTTGGGGATAAGCCCCCTTTGTCCGACGCGTGCCCCTAAACTTGGTCATATGGATAGACATGTGGCCAAGCGCCAGCCCAAAGGGCTATGAGCTGGCCCCTTTCCCATAATCATAGGTCACATGCTAACTTATCATAGGACCGCATCCTAAATATGCACCCCAGCTGTTGGCTATAGCCCTGGTCGTGTGCACCAAAAGTGGAGGTGGTTAGCCCCTGAACCATGGCCCTGCGCTGGTGGTTAGGTATATGTATGAATCCGCATGCTAATTCATAGGATGGGCCGTGCCCCTTTTTGGTGGCTGGTCACATGACATAACAAACCACGGGCTGGGGCTTAGCCCCAACCCCCTCCTTTTTGTGCCCCATTCATATATTAAACTTTAAATAAATTTAATTACATTTGATTAAACAAGTGATACATGGTCGCATTCGTGTTGGGTCATTTGTGAAAGCACTTAGGCTTGGTGGTTGGTCGTGGGTTCAAAACCCATGGACCCCAAAACATTTTTGGAAATTTCCACACACTGTTGACTGGGTGACTGGGTGCCACGTGGCTGCCCATGACTGGGCTACATGGCACCTCCCCATTTGACGAACCAATGCCACTTGTCAACCGTTGACTAGTCGAGTTGTCTGCCACATTTATGCCTTGTCAGCCTGCTGCTGTGCTGCCACATGTCAATTTTCCACTGCCACGTGTCACCTCCAGAGAGTGCCACATCACCTTTTGACTGTTGACTTTTTTTTTTGGACTTTTTAGCTGTTTGGAAAAAAGATTAGAGTGCGATAAATTTCGCATACAATGTCCATTTAAGGAAGTAAATATATGGCCGGAATCAACACGCCGAGAAGGTCGCAATGGAATTGGTTTCATCTGATTATGAGAACTTTGATTTTTGAGCCTTTTTGAGCCCTGTCAGCCTCCTGGATCTGATTCTGGATCACATATAATGCCAACGTGTGGTTCCTTGGCTTGCTTATTCTAAAACGTGTGCATCCAAAAACATACATCACAACATGATTGGAAAATACACATATTTTCAAATGTATCAGAATGGGTCTCCCTTCCCTCACTCTTTTACCTCCATTTAGTAGTGTATGGAGGAAAAGTATTGAGAGGAATTAGATAAATAGAACATTTCTTTTTCTTTTTCAATTTCATTGTTTTGGAATTCAAAGCTACCCAAACTTGTAAATCAATCCCTATTGAATGTATAAATTTGGTTTTTCTCCTTCGTCTTGAATTTAGTGGCTACTAGCTTGTTGATATATGGGTGTGTTACCGCCCAAATTGTACGAAATCATGAAATCCCTAATCCACAAGGTACAATCTGAGGGAAACCACTAGGAAGGTCACCACTATTACGTCAACAACCTAACCTCTACAACTTTAGGCTGACTCTCCTCCAGCTCAAGGGGGTTATTCCCTATTAGGTCTACTAATACCAAGCAATGAAGGACAAGGTGACGTTGAGAGTAGCCTTAATAAAAAAGGGTTTGGATTTTTTAGGGTTTTTTAGAAAAGTGATGGAAGGAAATCAAGAGATTAGTGCCAAGTGAAACTAGGGAAATGGAGTCAAGGTGAATTAAATGGTAAATGAGGCCAGGAAGAAAACCCTCCAGGGAGTTGGATTAATTCTTTAAAGGATTAGGGTTTGAGACTAGCACCAAGAGGTAGAGTAATCCCTCACCCAATGAATATCAACAATAGATTCAAGGTCTACAAGAAGGGTTTCCTCAAGGGAATAGCCTTCACCCTCGAAAATAAACTATGACTTAATGAAATTACTTAATACTTCATCCAAGGAACCATAAGGGAAAAACATATCATGGTATCAAGAACTCTACCAAATCAACAAGGAAGAATGAGGACAAACCCTAAAATTCTTCCTCCATGTGATAAAGTTATCCCTCTATGGATCGATCTTGAAAGGATTTATAGAAGACTTGAAAAATTCCACCACCAATCTTCCTGCACAAAATAAAACCAAGTAGGAAAAGATTCAATAGTTGAAAACATCCATCCATAAAGAAAGAATCCTTAACACCGCATATGATCTAGGAAAGATATACGATTAGGCTCCAAAAAGAGAGACCTCCAAATGATCCAACCATGAGTACAAATGAGGAATGGCTCTTCTATTTGTAGATTGAGGCCTAACTTCCTCTTATAGTAAAATAATGATTTCTCATGTGATTCCTTAGATCTGGCCGAAGTAAAATAAAATATAACTAACCAATTTAACATAACAATAAAATAAAAGTTGTCAAGATACATGTACAATGAACAAGATGCAATAAACCCCCAAAGTGAGGTCATCTCCAACAAGGAAGGTTGAATGATGCATGCCCATCTAGCCTCCAAAGGCTCTCCAACATGTGTAGATTCTCCATGAACCTCTCCAAAGTGCAAATTGATCCTCCTAAGTGTTGAAGTATTAGCATCAGGCATGTACCCTCCTTAGGAGTCGTCCTTGTAACTTGTTAGAGAACTTTAAGAAGTTCACTTTATGAGTCATTAATTAAAGTGAATGGGCTTTTTATTATTAAGTTAAATGCCTAAGTTATTTGGCATTAGTAACTTAAGTGATTTGATTAAGTCCAAACTGTTAGATCTAAAGTGAACGAAAGATCAGATTTCAATCATTGATCACTTTGAAGAAGATCTAGGGTTTTGAACTTAGGGTTAAATCAATGTAATAAAATACATACTAAGTGAGAGGAGGCAACACAATGATGGTACACAAGGAGTGAGTGAGAACTCATGTGTGGAGGGGTAGGGGCCGAGGAAAGTGTAGTATACCTAGGGATATACTATGGGGTACCTAGGGAGGTACCCAATGGGAATGTGGTTATTTATTATTAGTGGAAGTCATTTAATATATGAGAATGTGGTCATTCAATGTAAGGTGGACCAGATCCACTATATTAATAAAGGCCCACTATGGTAGTTAAATGTAATAAATGTGAGAAGGCTCTCTAGAAGGTTCCTAGGGGATAGAGAGAGATATATAAAGAAGTATAAGCAATGTAATGAGACATAGTGAATATTATTGTCATTGTACAAGCAAGTATTTCTTGAGGAGTGCATTCCTTCCATAAGGAATAATATATGGTGTTACCCTACCTCAAGGGTTTTGTCTACATTATTGTGTTAAGTGTTTTGGTGTTTATTATTGGTTTATTGCTAAAGTATATTTGCAGACTATTCAGACACTTAACAATTGGTATCATAGCACTTTCCTTGGCCAAATAAGGGGAGAAGTTTTTGTCTCTTTTTTCATATTGTTTCTAGAAAAAAAAAGAGGGCGGCGCACTTCAGGTTCAGATCTGATTTTTTTTTAGCATAATTTGGCTAAAAAAATTGGGTATTTGATATCCTCTTGGAAAAATACCCTATTTCAAAAAACAAATCAGCTAAAACGGACTCCGGGAAGTAAAGTTATGAGAATTTTAAATTCAATAGTTTTTCAGGGTTTTTTCTGGAAAAGCCGCGATTTTCTACAATAAGTTATTTCTAACTTTAGTTTTTGTTGAATATTTATTCCAAACATAATATTCTTTAGTGGAAGAGATTATGGCCCAAGTATTGAAGAATTTATACAATATCACAAGTCATTATGGAAAGAGAAGTGGGAATATTTTGTAGACTGGGGTTTCAAAGGTGATGCTCTCATATGGTGGAAATCATTTCACCATTATGAGTGGATGCCACTTTCTGAGGAAGAACTTGAAAAATTACTTCTAGACAAGTGGTCTCATAAAAAGAGTAAGGATAAAGACATCACCAACAGTTTATTTTCATGTGGAAAATCTATATTACAAGTTCATGGTTGTATTCATAACGAAAATGTCATTGTTTCTATTAACCCTAGTTGCAAACAAAATTTTATCAATATTCAATTGGTTAATAGATTGCAAGTTTTGACAAAGAATATTCAAAGAACAGAGGTTGTAGGTGAAAATGTTAAACTTTTTAAAGATTTGAAGCTTAGTATGGATAAATATGTGTTGCATTCAGATTTTGAGGCTCTAGATATGGGTGATGAAGACATTGTTTTGGGATATCCTTGGATAGAATCAGTGGGTACCATTAATATTAATTTGCAAAAGAAGTGTCTAAATCTTTGGTACAAGAAAAATAAAATTACATTGCAGGATGTGTCTCTTAGTAAGAAAAATGGGCCCATGGAGGCTAGGAAAGAAGTTATTGCTGAGTCTGAAGTTGAATCAGAGGCAGAGTCTACAGAAGGAGATGAAGAAAAATTACAGGAAGGAAATAATCAAGAAGCTAAGGAGGTCATTGACTCAAAGGAACAAAGTGTTGTAGATTTGAATAAAAAAGAATAGATTCCTACAATTTTTGTATATCACCATCCACATCATATAGAGACACAACAATCATCAAGGCAAGGGCGTGTGCATCAACACATTTATGCACCAGCAGGGCACCAAACAGGAAACCTATCAAGAGATGCATGGAGGACTATCGACACTACGAGAGGAGCTCAAGCTACAGAAACAATCCCATGGAAACCCCGACATGATGCAGAGAAAGATCAAGGTGGCAAGGTAGAAATTGGACATCATGTTTGACTTCCATTGGGATGGATGGATGGTCGTACTTGGTACCAGTTGGCTACATTGCTTAGTTGATCATATTGTATGGTTTCTTCTCATGTTTCGAGGATGAAACATGCAAAGGGGGATGGAATGTAGTATACCTAGGGAGGTACCCAATGGGAATGTGGTTATGTATTATTAGTGGAAATCATTTAATATATGAGAATGTGGTCATTCAATGTAAGGTGGAATAGGTCCACTATATTCCCACTATGGTAGTTAAATGTAATAAATCTGAGAAGTCTTTCTAGAAGGTTCCTAGGAGATAGAGAGAGCTATATAAAGAAGTGTAAGCAATGTAATGAAACATAGTGAATAATATTGTGAATGTATCAAACATTTCTTGAGGAGTGTTATCCTTCCTTAAGGATTAATATATGGTGTTACCCTACCTCAAGGGTTTTGACTATTTCTTATGTTCAATATTTTGGTGAATGGTTTGGTTTTTCTTATTGATATTGTGTGTTTATTTTGAGATTTATCTTAAGATCTATATAGGTACTTAACTTAAAGAAAACAAGAGAGGTAATGACCAGGTAGGATGGGCTATTTGCTGCAACATTTGTATTTCCTCAGAAGGGCCATTATCCCAGGACGAGAGCCATTATTTTTAATTAATAAAATCATCACAGATTTGGTTTTCCCGCAAGGTTTTTTCCAGGGATTGTTTACCCAAAATCTATTGTGCAATGTGTTGTAGTTTCCTGAATTTTATTTCGCTGATTTAATTGTTTCGTTGATAACTTGGCTGTGATATTATTTAGTAAAATTGGTTTTTACTTGGAATTAATACCCTAGTGCTAGGTTTAGGAAAATCAACATGGTATAAGAGTGTAGAATCTGAGGAAGCCAGGTTGGACAAGCGAGATTATTTGGTTTGCGGGAAATTTGTAGGCTAAGTTGTGAGTATACATAAAATCATTATTAAAAAGAAAGAGGGGGAACCATACACTGTTTTACAAAATCATACGGTGTAACATACCCAACCACCCACAGGCTGGGCTATGCTACTTAATCTGACTGCAACACACCCAACCACCCATAGGTGAGGCATGATGTAGTCCCGGGGACTCAGTTCTCTGATATTATCTCAAAATAAAAGGACTGTTCAACAAATTTAGAGGTGTGAAAATCACATGCATAAAACCAGGTCCATGCTACAACATAAAAGATATAAACAACATTCCATGCACAACAATAACCAGTAGACAAGCACCTTAAAAATACACATCTCATAGATAATTAAAAACACAGCGGAATAAACATACCCAAAAAACACAGAGATCACTTATCTTTCAAGTAAACATTCACCAACTGGTTGCAAACCAAGGATGTTCCTCCCAACCATAGACATTGTTGTTCTTTTAATCTCAACAACAAGTCACCCCCGAGCTAGGGCTATGAATCCACAAGGATAGGTGCTAGGCCGAATCTACAACACACAATAGTTGGCTAACTAGGTCTTAGGTTTCCGAACCACACATCAATCCTAATTTCCATATCTCTTTCCTCCTTAGCCCACACCACCCCAAGAAATGTACACATTTCTCTGCTATGTAGTCTCTGAGGCTATTCCATTTCTCTCTAGGGCTCCAATACTACTGGTAAGGAAATATCTATACTAGAAACTCCAAGGACTCTCAGCAGTGGACAGTTTTATCCGACCTGCCATCAACCTCATGCACACAGAAATCCATTCCCTCTTGGAATGATCAAAAAATTATGACACCCATTCAATAATGGCTCTCCTCTTCCTACCATTCATTTCCATTCTTATCCTAGAGAACACTAAATAACCAGAGAGAGTGAAGAGGAAAGAATACAAGAACAAGGGAATGAGACAAACCAGGGGAAATAACGAACCAAGGAAAGGACAACCCCCAAACTTCACCCCAAGCCATCCTCATCCATCCTTTCATATCCATGCTCAGACCAATATCACATGAATTCATCTCGAGTGAAGGAAGAGGAAGAAGAAGAAGAAACCTAGGAGAAGAGCGCACCAGGGACAAGAAAATGAACCCAAACAATCCCCAAGGAATGTTTATAATCACACGAATCAAGAACCACATGGCCTCCCCCAAGAAGCCTATGTAACAAATTTTCTCCATAAAATAAATTATGGGTAAATAAAATAATAATAAAAGGACTTAGCCCCTCAATCCCCCTCTCTAATGGAATCATATCCGCCTATCTCTTTTGTCCTTGTCTGTATTGGAGCCAGCGATGTATTTTTATTAATGTATATAGATGTAATACATTTCCTAGGCACTTTGGCCCCTTTTCAACTTTATCGGCTCACCAACCTAAGTCATAATTACATAATACATTATAGTTCATAAGTGTTAGAACCGGGATGTTACATCCCCCTCCCCTTATTTTGGCACTTTCCTCGGTGCACAACACCATTCCAATGTTATTAAAATTACAAATCCAAACCCTCTGGCCTTAATCCACACAAGAAATCCAACCCAATATTATATACATAGGCACACTGGCATAAAATTAAACATATATACATAGGCATTCTGACCTAAAACATGTATAATGATCTTCAAAATTTATATTTATGTCCGTAGTTCCAACCAACAAGCTCTTCTTCCCTCTCATCCCTGCACAAACCAAAGAAATGAACCCATTTCTCTGCCATGCAGTCCCTCAAGTTGTTCCCATTTCTCTCCAGGGCTCCAGTGCCCTTGGACATGAAGTTTCATAGTTGTGGCTTCAAGAACTGTAGCAGCAACAAGTCCACTGGACTTTCTTCATTCCATGCCTTCATCATTGAGCTCGATTTCCTTCTGGTGTTTTTTTTCGTGAGCTTCCAAATTCAATAGCCAACATCTCATATGTATTATAAAAATACAGTCATCATGAGATATCGTTATAATAATTCCAATCATAAATGTCAAATATGTTTTATATAGGAAAACAAAATTTTCCAAGCATGAGATTTCTGCCCATAATGTTTGGCTCTACAGCTATAGATATCAGTCTTCCATATGGCTTACAACCATGCCATATCCAAGACCATCCTACTAATTTAGCTCTTGCAGCAATAGGCATTGGTCTTCTTTATGGACTTGCAACACTACCATATCCAATACCCTTTCTTCATGTAATTTCAACATTCCTCAACCAAACAAATTGTCTATATCTCATGTGCAAGCTATATATATTCATGGTAACAATTCAAAACAACATCACAAAGTGATATCATAATTGTTTACAACTACAATTCAATCACTTCCATCAATTCTTTACACATGTATTATCAGCCAATATTTTCTTTCTTCTATCCATAAATATTTTTATCACTTTGTCCACTCAACATAGCTTTTCTGTAATTTATCATTATGTAGCTTCTTTAACTTGCAAATTTCTTGTTGTAAAATCTAACAGTTCCTGAAGTGTTTTCAACTTCATGAGTTCTCTATACTCATTTCATTTCAACTGTTAGCATAATCATTTCTATGTTATATAGTATATATATGCATTCACCCCAATGCACTCAATGATTCTTGTAACATTTTTAATAGCTCCAAAACTGATCTTGAAATTGTAACAACAACAATCTAATCACTTTAAGCTAGTATTGATATTAAATATAATCCATCCATCCATCATTACGTATTTCCAGAACCACATGCTTTTCATAATGCATCAATTTATTACTAAATAAAATAGCAATCAATGTGCCAATACCCATGGCCACATCTACACAATACATCCATGTATTGGCTACATACCACATAATTATGTCATGAATTCCACCATAATGAGTTGGAATGTCTGGTCAATGCCTCAACACATCATTCACACACTTCCTACTGCGTGCCTGACTATTTGGATACCTTCCTTTTCAACCCAAACAAAACACCAAGAATATAATTCTTAAGTGCTCTTCAGTGTCGACAAAGAGGTTGCAGTCCAAACATCATCTATACAGTAGATATTATTGAACACTCACATAGCGCTATAGCCCTTCCATATCCAACCATATTATGGTCTCACACACGACTAACTCTATGGATATCATGGTTATAAGAGTATGTCTCATGAATTAACCCAATTATGATCTCATAACCAAACATACATAATATGCAACTAACATTTTATCTAAATGCATTCTAGCATCGACAACACTTACATACTCTAGGCCTTTGGCCATTACATATCAATTTAAATATTGAAAATTAACTGAGGGAATTCTTACCTCAATCCCCTTCAACATCTATGCATCAACAGAAACTAAATGCATACATGCCTAGTTGTTATCAACCTACTTGTTACTATCTGACCAACTGATATTTGTAGAAGCTCACATAATTCCTCCTTCATCATCCTGATCACCATTCTTGCCACCCTCATGGGTCTTCACCTAGATGTAAATCATAAGAAACAACAACATCCACATCTTTAACTCTGCTATATCATTTTTCTTGAATGCATAATCCATCGTTAGTCATACTCAAACATTATTTCATAATAGTAGACTATTATAAGTTCACAAGCATGTTATATGCATATCCAAGCATGTTGTTGGTGTATAAATATGTTCAATGTATATCTTACACTAATTTATATGTCAATTCGGGATTCGTAATCAACAGAGTTGTCACACTATATGTGCCGAGAACAGGTAACCTACCTATGTCTATTGTATATAGGAAATAATTAATAACATAAGATTCTGTTTCTAAGATTTCTGAATACTTCACACACCTTTGAACTTAGAAGAGAAAACTGATAATAAAACTTCTCAAACAAACAATCGATCAAAAGATTTTAACTTAGTGAACAAGTCTGTTCATTCTAGGCTTATGAATTATAGAGATGAACTTAAGAAGGTTATTTCATTTTGAAATCAAAACAATAATTAACAGTCAACTCCAATCACTCTTAAAACCGAAATCAATTCCAACTTTGTTCAATTCAAACAAATCTGTATAAGGAACAATCAACATAATTGAAAGACTTCATTATGGAACATGAATATGAGATATAAAGTCTTCTGGTTCCTTGATGTACCAAAACTACTACAATCATAAGCTCAAAATATCATTTTCTTAACCAATCCCACACTTCAAACAATTAAATAGCAATCTACAATATTTGAGAAGGAAATATTTATTTGGTCTAGCACCTGGTTGTTCACACCAATTCAAAAACAAATAACTTAATGCTAAACTCTTGAAATGGATTAAAAACCATTGACACACTACTATAAAACACTCACGCAATCACACAAGGAATATACAAGGAGGTTTACCTTGGTTGGGGAGGTGGGTCCTTGCCGAACCAACAAGGAACCTCTTAAGAAAATAACAAACTAAAACGTTTTACTCATACTCAGGAATTTGCATAATAGATCTTTTGCATTACTTCAACTGGTAAATTGGATCAATAGTTCTTCACCTCATACATAGAAATGATATGTATCATCTAGTTCTGACAAACTAATGTGTTACATTCCTTATTATCCACACACCCTATCGTCTATGCAACATCCCTTATAAAGGTAAGCCAATAATATCAATATCTATGGATAAGCATTAAACAATTTTAAAAATATTACAATTGGTATTTACATCGAATCTCTAGGGATCGACTCCATCCTCATGACACAAAGTGAAAGAGTGATGGAGTCCATCGTAATCTGGAAAATTGATTTGGAAGCTTCGGTCCAATTGCCTTCTCGAAATATTCATCATCATACTGGTCCAACTGGTGCATTATGGAAATAGAGGTTTTGGTACTGGAATACACACAGTTGCGAATCTGAGTACCAGAATGGGTGTGGAGTAGACAGTACCGGAATAACTCATGACTTGATACCGGAATGGATGCGAAGCAGATAGTACCAGATCAAAACTGCCTTGGGTACCAGAATAGACTTGGTATCGGACTGCACGATGACTTGTAGTACCAGAATGCTCAGATACTGGAATAGGCTGCTCATGAGTCAAACCATTAGGATTATACAAAATAAAACACTTTAATCGAATTAACTCAAGCAGGTTAAACAAAACATGCTTTAATCATAAGTTACCTCTTGTGTACATGAACAAGGTCATTAGGTATGTTTTTGGAGGAAATAGTCAAGTATAGGCTTATAACATAGGCAAAAAGTGGTCAGATACAAGGTGAGATAGGGCATTATGCCTGTCAAAATGGAGACTCAACATTTCAACCATGCTAAAGGTATTGCATGTCCTCTTGCAACATCATAAAAAACTGATACCCAAAAAATTTCTGCAAAATTGAATCCTTCTTTGTCACTTCTCTGGTTGCAGGATGTTAAAACCAGAAGCTTCACTCCTCAATTCCTTCTTAATTACCTTAGTGTATTGGATCAATCGTAATACTTTGTTGAGTTTAGTAGAGACCTCTGCATGTTGTTCTTTTAATTGTGCATTCTTTGCCTTGATGTGCCTATCCAATACCTGGTACTCTTCAATTTTTTGCTTCAGTTTCTCAATCTTTACTATCAATTGTTGTTTGTTTAGGGACTTGTCCAGGCTAGATGTGATTTCTTCCTTAGCCACCTCCTCTCGGGCTTCTTTTTCCTCTCTCAGACTCCTCAAAGTCTCTATTACCAACCCTTCTGTTTCACTTACTGTAGCTCCACAACCACTTCCTTTTTCTGGAGAACTTGAAATATCCATGGGTTCCCTTTGAAGAGAAGGTATATTTGGAATTGTCACCTGCTTGGACATGCTTCTGGTGGTCCTTCATATGGGAAGCGAGACTTCCTCAGATTTGTTGATAGGGGTATAAGTATCCTCAAACAACTTCCTCTTATTTATCTTAATAATGATTGTAGGCCTGGGCACTTGTTTTTCTTGTGTCAATTTAACTTTTATCTTGAGGCCCCAGGTTGTGGATTCTGGAGTCTTCTTTTGCTGACCAGCCCTTATTTTTATCCTGGAAGATTGAGGCATAGATTATGGAATTTGTTCCCTTCATTCCTTCTCCCTTTCGAGCTTATTTTTGTTTCCACTTGCCACCTTAGCAGTTTCTTTCAACTCACTAGTCAGTTTTTTGGAAGAGAGAGTAACCACCTTAGGGATTTTTTCCAATTCTTTAATGGATTATGGAGGGTATTTAACAGTTGCCTCGTGTGAAATCTCCTGTGGATCTGTCTCCTTCTTCTTTTGTTTCTTACTCTATGATAGTTGATATTTAGGATGCAGGACTAAGCTAGATACTTTAGACTGTGCATGTTTTTTCTTGTTCTATATGTTGAGGTCAGGGGTTTTCACTACTTGGCTGGCTGGTTCTGATGACAACTCAATGATTGCTTCAACAATACTGTCTGATTGTCCCCCTAGCTCAGAGTCTTTCTTTTGTCTTTTATCTTTTTGAATCGAGGTAGGACTTATTTTCTGGGATTGGGTGGCTTTCCTCTTTCTTGATGTAGTAGGTTCCCCTACAACAAACATTTCTGTCACTAATCTCTCAATGGACTAGAATGAGCTAGGTGTAATAGTGCCTTCTTTACCCCCTGATGTCTTCCTTCTGTCTTTCTTTACCTTTTTTCTTGAACCCTCACTGTGTATCCCTGTCTCCTGTGATTCAACAGATTTGGACATTCTTTCCTGAGCGAAATTCTATTGGAGTAGTTGCTTCCAACTACCACCTTGTGTCCTCAAAGCATGGATAAACAAATTTTTTATCAGGCCATGGTGATGAAGGCTAGTTTCAGGTTTCTTGGAAACTGACCTCACTCCTCTCACCATCTTCTTTAAACTCATCCATAGGAAGTGAGGAAAATCAATTTGTGGTCCTCCCTTGAAATGTGATAAAAGTTTCAAATGATAAATGAAGGTTACTACATACCTTCCTTCACAGGTGAGGAATTTCTGCAAACTTATGAGCATCGTCCAATATTCCTCTTTGGTGTAGCTTCGAGGGATGCTCTTAGTCTAATTGGGGTCTTGATGTTCTGGCCTGAGGAATTTTTGACAAAATTTCTTGTCGACGATCACCCTCTTGAAGTATTTTTCTCCATCCATAGGGAGACCTGTAGCTTCTGCTATTGTGGCCTCTGTAATTGTCATCTTCATGTCTCTAAACTGCACACTTTCTCCATCATATGTCTATGCAAAGGCAAGAGAGATTCCCTCATGATGGCCTTTAAACTTTTCCAAAAATGGCACCCACCCTGCTTGTTCATATTTTCTCTTGCAAGCTTGATATTCTGTTGTTTCTCTGTATATTTGAAATATGGGCTCATGCATGTCGACCCCCATGCTAGCTTAAAAAATTCTTTCGGGTGTATAAGGCACAGACAGAGGATCGAGGGTTGAGTACCGGATAAACGTAGACTGCGATAGAGTACCAGATCAGCATGGATCAAGATGAAGCACTGGTTAGACGTAGATTGTGATGGAGTACCAGACGAGGAAAAATATGCAAGGAATACAAAGACACGGGATCACAGTGTGTCTGTAGGTGGTGTGACAACAACGGTAAATAAACGCCGCCAAAATGTTGGTGTATAAATATGTTCAATGTATATCTTACACTCAGTTATATGTCAATATGGGATTCGTAATCAACATAGTTTCCACACTATATGTGCCGAGAACATGTAACCTACCTATGTCTGTTGTATATAGGAAATAATTAATAACATAAGATTTTTTTTCTAAGATTTCTGAATACTTCACACACCTTTGAACTTAGAAGAGAAAATTGATAATAAAACTTCTCAAACAAACAATCGATCAAAAGATTTTAACTTAGGGATAAAGTCTGTTCATTCCAAGATTATGAATTATAGAGATGAACTTAAGAAGCATGTTTCATGTGGAAATCAAAACAGTAATTAACAGTCAACTTGAATCACTCTTAAAACCAAAATCAATTCCAACTGTGTTCAATTCAAACAAATAAGTATAAGGAACAATCAACATAACTAAGAGACTTCATTATGGAACATGAAGATGAGATATAAAGTCTTCTGGTTCCTTGATGTACCAAAACTACTGCAATCATAAGCTCAAAATGTCATTTTCTTAACCAATCCCACACTTTAAAAAATTAAATAGCAATCTCAAATATTTGAGAAGGAAATATTTATTTGGTCTAGCATGTGATTGTTCACACCAATTCAAAAATAAATAACTTAATGTTTAACTCTTGAAATGGATTAAAAACCATTGACAAAACAATACTGTAAAACACTCACGCAATCACACAAGGCATATACAGGGAGGTTTACCTTGGTTGGGGCAATGGGCCCTTGTCGAACCAACAAGGAACCTCTTAAGAAAATAACAGACTAAAACGTTTTACTCATACTCAGGAATTTGCATAATAGATATTTTGCATTACTTCAACTGGTAAATTGGATCAACAGTTCTTCACCTCATACATAGAAATGGTATGTATCATCTTGTTCTGACAAACTACTGTGTTACATTCCTTATTATCCATACACCCTATCGTCTATACAACATCCCTTATAAAGGTAAGATGATACTATCAATATCTATGGATAAGATTTAAACAGTTTTAAAAACATTACAATTGGTATTTACATCGAATCTCTAGGGATCAACTCCATCCTCATGACATGAAGTGCATGAGTGATGGAGTCCATCATAATCTGGAAAAATGATTTGGAAGCTTCGTTCCAACTACCTTCTCAAAATATTCATCATCATACTGGTCCAATTGGTGCATTCTGGAAACAAAGGTTTTGGTACTGGAATACACACAGTCGTGAATCTGAGTACCAGAATGGGTGTGGAGTAGACAGTACCGGAATAATGCATGACTTGGTACTAGAATGGATGTGGAGAAGATAGTACTAGATCAAAACTGCCTCGGTTACCGGAATAGACTTGGTACCGGATTTCACGATGACTTGTAGTACCGGAATGATGGGATACCAGAATAGGTTGCTCATGAGTCAAACCATTAAGATTATACAAAATAAAACACTTTAATAGAATTAACTCAAGAAGGTTAAACAAAACATGATTTAATCATAAGTTAATTCTTGTGTACATGAACAAGGTCATTAGGTATGTTTTTGGAGGAAACAATCAAGTATAGGCTTATAACATAGGAAAAAAGGGCTCAGATACAAGGTGAGATAGGGCATTATACATGTCAAAATGGAGACTCAACACATGTGAAATTACACATCCATATGTACTAAGCATTTACTTTCAGCATGCCTACTAATGCATATGAAATTTAACTTCATTGTATGCCTCATGCATTCTAGTGCATTTATGTTTTAATTCACTTATTTATTTATCTATTTCTGTTGTAGTTGGTTTTCCTTGTGTAACACACCCAACCCCTAAATACTCTTTTAAGGGATGGGGAATCATAATTTTGTTTTTTCCTTAATTAATCAAACACTCCTTCTGGGGTCTCTATCATGTTCGGCTCATCCATAGATCTTCAACCATTGTCTCCACTCTCAAAACCGAGATCCAGACTGGAAGATATGTCCTTCTTGAGTTCTTCAGGTGTTTGTTGGTCAAGGACCACATGACTTCCACATGGGTCCATCTCATACACATCATCTTGAGTTCTCTGAGATCCCAGAGCTTCCAACACTTCTAAATCTATGGCGGAAATCCAACCATCCATAATCCGATGACTGATCTCCCTCCACGTTAACGCATGTGCCTAAGGAGTATTCGACGTTCGGTGCTTCAGTGCTGAGCACTCCTTTTCTTTACACTCTCCTATCCTTCGAAGTCCCGAATCCCTGAGACTCTGCCATGTAGCTCTGACCTTTGATCCTCTTAAGAGCATACACTCCAACATCCTTCACCTTCTGGAGTTCTGAACTCCCGAACTCCCGAAGGGCCCACTCTTATATGTGATAGTGTATACATGCCAGAGATTGACACATGTCAAGGCAAATATGACACATGGCTTCATCCGTGGGTGAAACGTGTCACGTTATAACGTGCACATAGGGTATGTAAAACATACAATTTTGGGTGACACGTGGCACGTCGAACATGATTCCATGCCACCCTAGGTGAATTCAGTGTGTCACATCGCTTTAGGGATGAAAGCTTCCTTAAGTCTTCTTGCCTTTCCTACTTTGCGAGATCACCCGGAGCTTTGAAGCCCAAATTTCCCACCAGTGACCTCCCAGTACCCCTTCTCTTATTCGATCGATATGTGTCCACATAGGTTCCTATATCTATGGCCTTTGTTGCTTCACAACTTCGACGTTCAAGAGTTTCGTCGTGTCATTTCCTTTTTACTCTCGGAATAGGTCAACACTAGGATGACCATTATCTAGATCCAATGATCGTGGTGGAGGTTCTGAAGTTTCCTCAGATCAATGGTCCTCATTGCTTCACCACTTCAGCCTTCAAGAGTTTTTTCATTAGAACAACTCTATTCTCCAGAAGCAGTCAACATAAGACTGACCACGACGTCGATCCAACATAGGACACTTGGCAAAAGGAAAGAGTGACATGTGTCACAATCAACTAGTGACACCTTTTGAGGTCTAATCTACCCATAAGATCTGTGAAAGTTATGAATTGCGATGACAAGTGTCTGACCTACGTGAGGTACACGTCACCTTTGGTGACATCATCTCTCTACATCACTTCGGCCTTTGACGCTTCGGTGATGACCTCATTCATCACCATCCGGAATATCCCGAAGTGGGATTTTTCTGAAGTACCTAGTTTTACCCCTTCACTAGGCTCGATCTAATGGCTAAGAATGGTTCCCAATGGATTCCCAGATCCATGGATCTCATCAATTCGTGACTCCGACATTTGGAGTTTTTGACGATAGGGCAGCTCCATTCTCCCAAAGTGGTACTTCACTGAAGTGCCATATGTGAAACCCTCCACTGATTGATTGAACAGTCAAGAAGGGTTCCCAACGGACTCCCCAGATCAATGGTTTACAACACTTTGCAACTCCAACAATCATAAGTTTTAGCTTGTAGTTTCCATCTTTATCCCGAAGTGCTAAGGCTCTGGGCTTCAGGATCCGACGACACATGTCCTTAAAAATGGACGATTGATATGGGATTCGTTGTTCATGATTTTGGGAGCCTTCACACTTTGAAGACTCTCGTCCAACTTCCACCAGAATCCCAGACTCCTGGAGTCCCAAACATTAAGCCCCCCTTCGGACTCAATACAGGGTTCCCGAGTCTGGGTCATATGGAACTTTGTTAAGCTTCGAGGCTACACTCCTAATTCTTAGCCAAATTGTTTTGAAGTCGTAACACCCAGGAGTTTCGATGCTAGAGAGGCTTAGCCCCTTTTAGCTAATGCAGGTTTCCCATACCTTGCTCACATGAGTTCTTTGAAATCTCTTATGGGCATATGTGCTAATTATTTTAGTTGTAAAAGACTTAAGGGCATGGGAATGATCCCTCAGTCATGCAGGTGAAAGGTATGGGGAATGCACTCCCTTGTATATACTCTCTAAGAGTGTTATACATATTGAGCTTACTGGTACCTCAAATGAAGCAAGGGGATGCTCCTTTTGTTTCTTCCGGAGTTTAGAACTTAGAGAGTCTCCACTCCTACGTAGCTGGTGTAGGCTATGTGCACCTTCATGCTACCTCTCTTGATCCTAACGAACTCCCTTATCTAGGAGGCCCATAATAACTAGAAGTGTAAACACACATACGTGAAAATGTGCCCAAGGTTGACGGACTCACAGTCCATTTGTTTTAACTTGAGCCACTACATGGCTTGAGCATTTTCATGTACAAACCAACATAGTCAAGTCAAAGATAAGGAACATAGTCCAACCTTCAAGCAAACATGCACATCTCTAAACATTCACATTATATCCAACTTTTATTCACAATTACAACTCAAATTACATAGGGCATGAGTATACTTATATATTATAGGTTGTAGTCAACTCACTGACTATGGGTGTGTGCCTTTCCACCCAACCATAGGTTCAAAGGAATTCACTCTTATCACTCTGGCCACCCATGTGCCAAGCCATGATATCACTAGGGAACTTTCACAGTTACTCATAGGTTCTCCCTCTATCACAACTCGACGAGGTTTATCAGATGCTTCCTTAACATCAAGCTCACGACCTCTCCCTTTTCTCTTGCATGTCTGGGTTGCACGTTCCCCTTTGTGTATGCGCTCATGTTTGGTGTCCTCCTACTCTCTACAGAGCCTCATGCACCTCTCCCTTTACTATCTATGTGTGTCCCATTCTTGTTTGTCTTCTCTGATATATCTCTCCATGCCTTTCTCCTCCTCGGTAAGGTTATCGACATGTCATGTTTCTTCTATCAGAAGGAAACTCAGGTTAGTCTAGTTTGCCAAACCCTGTGGTACTTTGGGTTGACATTATTTAGTCATACCATGCTTCCATTCATGGGGGTGGTTGATGGTTCAACCACCAGTCCTTATTTCCTTAACTTCTTCCTCCTCAAGATCCGTATGGGGCTTATTATCTCCTTCAAAGGTAATTTTGGGGTCATTTGACATAATGAACCCTTGTTGGCACAGGGGTAGACCCAAGGTTCAATGCTACAACAACGCACCAACAAAACCCTAACTACTGGCCCTTTCGACAACACCTGCAAAGAAGATGAAGTCTCACTTGAGGTAGAGGCAGGGGTGGTTGCAGGACTCAAGTGTCTCCAACCTTAGCTGGGACACAGATCTGTGATTGTACTACTTAATAAAGCACTTAGCACCATCAGTTCCTTAATATACATTCAATAACCACTTCTCTTATAATACAAAACCTTGCAGCATTAACATTGATCTAATGTATTTAAGCACTTATCATAAGTAAATAGGTTAGATATTGTAGATCAAGCACTGGGCATACTCATGTATATCAGATCTACCATTCTACCTATCATTAGAACTAAGCATAAGAAAATATATCTAATCATCTCAAGCACTTAGCAAAAGAAGACATAAACACATTAAGACAAGCACAAAGCAAGACAACACAGTTTTTACGTGGTTCACCCCTCTCCCGGGGCTACGTCCACCAACTCTTCATCTTTATTTTCTTTGGGCAATTGGTTACAAGCACAGAGACTCCAAACCCTTACTTTGCATGGGACAAAATATTTATGCATCTTGCTAGATCCTTCTTCCTTGCGTTACAATACTAATCTTCCTATCATATCACACAAGGACTTGCACTCAACTCTGCAAGTCTTACACAGAATGCAAAAAGCCTTGATCACATAGATCCAAATCCTGGCACTTAGCCTACATCACATAGATATATCATTTCCTCCTCCTTTCTCTATATGTCCTAGACATCTATATATACATACAAAATAGGCCTAAACATGGGTAAACCCATGGGCCAACATCCCACTCCCATTACATATTCCCAAAAACCCAAAAAGGGGCCGAGATCCCGTGATCTCCACTTCATCTTGCGCTCCTCATTGGACAGGTTGTCGAAGTTTCAAAATAGGTCAACATGACCAAGAAATTCCCAAAACTTGGTCAAGGGACAATAGGCCCCCAACACTCATCTGTGACTCATCCCGAGTCACTCTGGTCTTACCAATTCTTCCTCGAATGCCTCGAGCTTGGCTCGAGCTGCTTCGACCTGCTGCTTTGCGGTGGCCTCTTGTTCAGTGAACTCCTAGATCACTGCATCATTCATTGGCCCTTCTAGGAACTATTCTGCTATGATGACAAGTTGTTCTAGCTCTTCTCCTTGGCTCTCAACCTCTGTAAACAACAGACATGCCTTATCTTGCACAGGTTGAAGCCGTTGATTGAATTCCATCACTTTGCTTTGAAGCATATGGATCTGCTACTGAGCTGTGCATTGTTCATGAGACCTCTTCATTCTGAATACAGCTGACAGGGCCTTCAGCTGTGCTTGTGGTGTATCTGTGTGCTTATTCTCTTTCTGGAGTTGCGCCTATAGTGTATCTGCATGCTGCTTCACTTCCTGGAGTTGCGATTGCAGCGCCTGTAACTCTGGGTTCTCAGTGAGGTTTTCATAGGTATGATCACTGTGGTTACTTAGCTACTTGCACTCCAAGGAAAGAGATTTTAATTTGTCAACTGTGCTGCGGGCAGTTGCTTCCCTAAGGTGTCTTATATCTTGAGGGGTCTCGGGCATAGCGCGGAGCTCCAAGTCTGCTATGCATTGTTGGAGCTACTGGATTACTTCTTCATGTTGTGCAACGTGTTGTGGAACTCACTCTTCAGTATTTACTTCGATGACTGTCACAGAGAAAAGTGCTCTATGAACTAGTTCCTTTACTTCGAGTTTCTCTATGAGCAATTGTTCCTTTTCTTTATGCAGCTAGGCTTTTTCTTCATCGAACTTCTCTTGCAGATCAAGATTCTCCTGTTTTGCAACACTGCATTGGTCCTCAAGGTTTTTCTGTACTTGTGCTAAAGCTTGGATGGCTTGTGCTGTCTCTTCCTCAGCTTGTCTAAGGCGATCTTTTATTGTATCAGCGATGTGGTGGAGTTCAGCTGACTCATCACCTAGTCTTGATGTTTCTGTTGATAGAGGTGTAGTAGGAACTGCGCGGATGGACTATAATGCTTGTTGCATTCCTTGAAGTTCAAATTTGATTTGATTGAACACCTCCTCTTGCTTAGCTTCTTACTTCTCTACTATCTCCAGTGAATCATCGTTCAGTGTTGTGACGATAAAGTCGAAGTCGTTTGAGGTGAGGGTGGTCTCGAATTTGGTCCTAGTTTCTTTTGATTTATTTCTTGAAGAAGGTTTCAGAGGGTAAACCTTCCTTTTCTTTAAGGGGTCCTCCTCGTCTATAGGCAATGTAACCTCTCCTTCCTTCTATTCCACGTCTGTGCCATCTATCTCTCCGCCATCACCTCCTTGCTCAGGTGATATAGAAGCAGTCTTTGCCGAGGTACTTCTTACATCTCGAGCTTCTTCATTTTTCTTGGTCTTTCTTGGTCCAAGTGTATCATGCATTGCTTCTGGGCTATCAATATCAGATATCTCCGTGGGGTCTGTTGGGATGAGGAGGTCCACCAACCACTCCTTAGTAATCTCTTCTAAGTATTCCTCCATCATCTTGTAGTATGACTGCAACTATTGTTTATGCTCATTAACACGTGTTGTGATATAGATGAATTTGAGGTCCGCACTGAATTTCATCAAGGGTATGAACCTATGGAGAGTGTTTGGGGTTATACAAGGCTCAGACTGGATAGCGGTCTTCAGCTGGTTGTAATAGGTGTGGAAGACGACATTTGATTTCCACTGCTTGTTCATGTCACTGGAGTACCACAACGTACTAAAATTTGTGGCCAACGGTTCAAAGGGATTGATGTCTGGAAAGGTCGCACCTTCCAACATCTCCCATGCAATAAAAGTGATCAAGATGAGCAGCCAGATGAAGTGGAATTCATATCCTTGCTTCTGTGCTTCCCTGAAGTCCAGTTCTAGTTGGTTTACGAGGTACTTCACCCAATTCATTTGAAGTCCTTCTGCGCACTTCCCTATGAGGTCGACTACAAACCCTATGACTTGGGTGGGTCGGTTCTTTCGCACAAACTTCCCTGCAATCAATTGGAAGGCGAGGCACACTGTGCCATTCTGGATAGAAGCTACCTTGTAGCCTCGCATGCCCTTCTCAACGTATTCATAGGTATATTTAATATTCTATGCCAGAGAGCATTCTGCAGTCTTTCCGGGGTAGAAATCTTGTGGGTCAAGGCCTTGCATGCTTAGCCCTGTGATCTGGTTGATCAATGTCAGATCCATTGTGATGCGGTGATTCAACCTCAAATATCCACCATGGTAGCATGACAATAGCAACTTGACACATGCGTTCACTTCTTTGTGCCTACCAAAGTGAGGAATCTTCATGACATTGAGCAGTGTGGACTGCGTGAGGTTCATGGTCCATGATTGGGGGACGATATTTGAGTTCTTTCCCTTGGTTCGCATCAGATACTTGTGTGGGGTGAGCCTGTTGTATACCTTCCTATTGCCTAGGTTGAAGTCGCTAAACTTCAACGTTGTGATCTTATCCCGGTCTGTGCGCACTGCGCATATCCCTTTCAAGAGGTATGTAGTGACCAAAGAGTACTCAAACTCTCTGGGCACACTGTCTTGATTGATTGCACCACTCATAGGTGGTAGGTAGTCAGGTATAATGCT
The DNA here is from genome assembly GCA_009831015.1 of Picea engelmannii. Lineage (NCBI taxonomy): Eukaryota > Viridiplantae > Streptophyta > Pinopsida > Pinales > Pinaceae > Picea > Picea engelmannii. The sequence continues at coordinate 425,571 of ML777076.1, read as the reverse complement.
TGGAATCAACTTAGTATTCACGAGATCATCCCTATTTTTAGTTCGCTTCTCATTGGATGGTCGGGATGGATCGGCTTGAGTAGTGCATGGGGAGGCTGACAGTCCTCTTGTCGACGATGCTTGTATACCTATAGACACTTATCTTTCTGACATGACTCTCTCTATCATCAATTCAAGGAGGACTTCCGTTACTGATTCTTCAACTGTGGTGATATTGTCGGACATACGCGCTTGAGATTAAAATTATTAGGGTCATGATGGTCTTATACACTATACTAGAATAATATCAAGGGTGCAATGATCACTGTAGACAAGTCACTTAGTCTGCGAGCTTCGAATTCTCAGTTAGCAAAAGTGTTCTTCGTGCATGGCACGACGGGATAAGTAGGAAACTTAGCAATGGTTCACTTGTAACGGTTATGAGCCTCCATTAACTCTTGTTCGATCCATTATGGCATAGTCTAATGGTCTGGTGTCGAGCTATAAATGATTTTTGATCCATTCAGAGTGACAGTCGAACGGATATATCATCCTTAATGACTATATTGGTTCGTCATGGAGAAGTGCCCTATGTCGTTGTTTTGATATCCCAGCAAAGCCCCAATTCTGAAAATTTTCTCTCTACGAAGTTCCCTCTAGAACCTTATGCAACTTATCTCTCTTCTTACTTTGTTTCCTAGCCTTCTTCCCAGTGAGCTTCGTCTCGGTAGTTCATTTTCTATTCTGATTTTTATCTTCTTTTAACATAATCAATGCGTGTTGTTGAGATTCTTTCCTAGGATTCATGGGTAATACCTTTTCTTTGTTTGGGATAGGTACTTCAGTCTTCCAGGGGTCCTCTGATGTTCCTACATCTTCGACATCACAGTCTCTAGTCTCAAATAGCTTCGGTTTGTTCTCTTGTTCTTCAATCAATTGTGCGATCCTTCTAGTCATGAAATATTTTAAGTCTTATTTCTTCTGCTCCAAGACTTCTTCTTCTTCCTTTTGTCTGGCTTGAGCTCTGTCAATCCAAGGTTTTCATATTAACATGGTAAATGGGGCGTTTTCTTCAACAAATTTAATAATCTCAAAATATTCCTCTATCGAAGTTCCATTAACGTTCATAGGTATCTAAGCGAGCTTCCCACATAAGTTTACCAGCTTTCCTCTGAATAGTCCTATTCCTCCTAATGAAGGGATTGTAACATGCTTCCCTATAACTTCCCAAGTTATTTCTATCATGATATTCACTTGTGTTTATTCATCTAGAACACAATCAATGTTGAAGTCACCTATTCTTGCTTCAATGCATTCTTTTTCTTTAAAGATCTCTGATAACCTGACATGTCGGTGACCATTCAGGGTTTTGTTTATTTGCAACAATACTTTCTCTGATTCTTTCTAGGGTTCTACTATAGCCTTAGTTTCTGGATCTGACTTAGGGTTCTCCTGGTTCATATTCATTCTTTCAAGCTTAGCGATCATTCTAGGGCAATCCAACACTTCATGGTCCATAGCCTTACAACAAAGATAACTAGGTATTCTTCCAGGGCATTCCTTAGCAAGATGTCATGGTCTTCTACAAATATAACATAGGGTTAATCCTCTCTTTCTTTTAAATGATCCCCAACCTCTCTTGTACTGCGCACTAGGATCATGGTAGCTAACTTGCAACAAATTCTTTCTAGGATCCTGCATCTATTTATTAGTACAAGCATTATTTCTATGCATAGGTATAATATATCTTTCACTATTCTTATCAGATCTACTCATATCAAACCTTCTTTCATCTATTAATGCCCTAACTTTCAAACTAGGTCAGACTCTATTAAACATACCTAATTCCATACTCTAGAAACAAAAAAATTCCACTTATCTTACTTCTACAAAGCACAAAGATTTCAGATCTAAAACTTTTAACTATTCTTACCTTTATTAGAGAACAAAGCTTGCAGATCTTACCTATTTTAATCAGAAATTCTTACTTTTACCTTTCTTAGAGAACAAAGCTTTCAGATCTTACTTATTTTATTAAGATTTGATCTCCTTTCTTTAGATCGTGCTTCTTTCTTTAGCATAGGGATTTATAAATCAAGTAGAATATTGCGCGCTAGGGTATAGATCTACGCACAGAGCTTCCACAACTTTAAGATGAATCTTTGCATAGAGATTCTTCTTTCTCAGTTCCCAACAATCACAGTTTTAGGTCCTGACAATGGAACCATTTGTTGGCATAGGGGCAGACCCAGGGTTCAATGCTACAACAATGCACCAACAAAACCCTAACTACTGACCCTTTTGGCAACACCTGTGAAGCAGATGAAGTCTCACCCGAGGTAGAGGCAGGGGTGGTTGCAGTAATCAATTATTTGCAACCTTAGCTGGGACACAGATCTGTGATTGTACTACTTAATAAAGCACTTAGCACCATCAATTCCTCAATATACAGTCAATAACCACTTCGCTTATAAGACAGAACCTCACAACATTAACACTGATCTAATGTATTTAAGCAGATATCATAAGTAAATAGGTCATATCTGGTAGATCAAGCACTGAGCATATTCATGTATATCAGATCCATCATTCTACCTATCATTATCACTAAGCATAAACAAATCTATCTAATCATATCAAGCACTTAGCAAAAGAAGATATAAACACATTAAGACAAGCACAAAGCAAGACAACACAGTGTTTACGTGGTTCACCCCTCTCCCAAGGCTACATCCACCAACTCTTCGTCTTTATTGTCTTTGGTCAATCGATTACAAGAACAAAGCCTCCAAACCCTTACTCCACATGGGACAAAAGATCTTCGCAACTCTATATATCCTTCTTCCTTGCGTTAAATCACTAAGCCTCCTATTGTATCGCACAAGGACTTGCACTCAGATCTGCAAGTATTACACAAAATGAACAAAGCCTTGATCACACAGATCCAACTCTTGGCACTTAGCCTACATCACATAGATATATCATTTCCTCCTCCTTTCTCTATATGGCCTAGACATCTATATATACATACAAAATAGGCCTAAAAATGGGTAAACCCATGGGCCGACATCCCATTCCCATTACATATTCCCAAAAACCCAAAAAGGGGCCAAGATCCCATGATCTTCGCTTTGTCTTGCGCTCCTCCTTGGGCAGGCTGTCGAAGTTCTAAAATAGGTCAACATGACCAAGAAATTCCCAAAACTTGGTCAAGGGCCAATAACCCTCTCCATATTTTTTCCCATTTCTTTCCTCTAGTGATATCATGGCCTGTAATTCAAAGCTTCAACCCCATATTTATTTATTGGTAATTCAAACAATTATACATTTACATTGTTCTCATGCCTTAGCATGGTAACCACAATTAATGATTAATTACAAGTTGGGGGAAACAAGGGTATTATACCTTGAACTCCTTTAGATCCTTTATTCCTTGTGTTCTCCCATTATGTTCATCTGCAATATTGTTCCCTGGTCTGAACACTTTCTAGCCAAGTTCCACTTGGCCATTATGTAATCCAACCAATGTACTCAAATTGCAACAGCTCCCTTTGGGTAGTCATATCCAAAATTTACCTTTATGAGACATTCCATCACCCTGGAATGAAGTAGCTCAAACATTCCATCACTCTACTACAACATTCTCTTGAACTAAACACTATTACTCCTAGTTATCCATTAGGTTACTTCATTAACCTTTCTCTGTGAAAATATACCTTTCACTCTTAATACCATTCCCCCAATGGAATTCCATTTTTACTCAATGACACTTTTCAAGTGATAGGGCATTCCCAAATTCTCTGCATTGGCATCCTACTTCCACTATGAACTCTGATATCAGAATTGGATCTCACTCTTAAGATTTGAAATTATCTACACCTCTCTTCCTTCAAGGCTAAGTAGTCATACTTTCCTTTCTATGCCCATCCATGACATCTTTAACCTGCTAGCTTCATATCCTATGTGAGGGTTCCTTCTTTTGTTGTACCTCATCAAAATTATATAAGATTTGTCATGCTTCATGAATATAACATCTGATCTTAGACTGAAATTGACCTGATTATACCTCTAACCGTGCCAAAATATGCAAGCAATCACCCGGTTAGAATTATACATATTATACAAAAATTGTCAATTAAATTTACATGTATCTTTTCTATTTAATTTATGAATGAAATTATATCAATTATAACAATTATCCAAACATAGAATGATTCCAGGTCATTCTCCTAGGAATAATATTTTCAACGACTAAAAACTTTCCCCAATTCAATATTTTCATTGAAAGTTACGGCTTCCCGAAAAAAACCACTTTCACCCCTTTTTCTCTTATTTTGCAACAAGATTTTGTCAAAAATTCCACAACCCCCTTTAAACTGGTATAGAATCCAAATTTTGCATAGGCGCTTCCTTTAATCCAATTTCCATGTGACCATAGCTTGAAACCACGGGCTTATTAAATATTTGGTGCCTTCCTCTAACACTTTTCTCTTTATTCTCTACATAGGACCTCGTTCGAGCATAATGTCCGAGGGCTTATTCACTTCTAGGCCCTTCACACCTCTAAACAACCCTTTTACCTTATCATGAGATCAATGTGGGGACCAAGTCCTCCAGACTTCGGCCTTCATATATTCTCCCTCTTCAATCTTCGATTTTCCCCAGAGTTAAGCTTTGCCAAATCCCTTCCAACGAGTCTACTAGCAGATCAGATGATCGAGATTTGATCTCCTGTCGGCTGGACAGTCCTGTCCCATCTGAAGGCTTCAACAAGATCAATGGTCACAACTTAATCAAACATTGAGACAAACATCTCTCAAGCAATATGAAAACTCGATGCTCCGGGGCTTCGAGATATTTCCATTCTCGAATCTTCCTCTTCCCCGGAGTGACAATCTGCTGAAGTACTTACTCTGTTCTTCCACGGATCAATCGAACAATCGAGAAGGGTCCCGAAGGAACTCTGATTGACGGTCTGCATGCCTTCCTAACTTTGGGATTCAACACTTCTCCCTGATAGAAACTTGGAAACTCTACTCCCGGAGTTGACACGACACACTAACGTCACCCAAGGTGACGTGGAGCCGTGGCACGTGTGCCATGTGTTACTAAAAAATAGACAGACTAGGGGCCAAAATTTACCAAAATTGGGTGACACATGTCCCCACATGGCACCCCTACCACGTGGCATAAGCCACGTCATCAACCACATGGACAATCTACAAAATTTTCTCCAGATCCAACGTTTTGAGTGACCCCACGGCTTAACACTTAGAGAATTTGACACTTCAGAGATTTGATGATTCAGGGTTTTTCTCTACAAAATACTTAGAAATAACCATAGTGGCGAAGTTTTGAAGTCCTAACTTCGCTACCCTTCCACCACTACTAGATCCAACGGTCGATAACACTACCAAAGTCCTTCCATCAATGATCGACGAGAATTCTGGGACTTTGGTGCTCCAGGGCTTTGGGATGTAACAATTTAACAAAGTTAAAAACTTCAAGAGTCACATACCCCCAAAGTGGTCAATGTCAGGTGACCACGATTAACAATGGATATCCCTCCACACCTCCCTTCAGATCAGACGACTAACATGACTTCACGACTTCGGCTTCGGTAGTTCAGGCTTTGCCTGCCTACCAAGATCACCAAAGCGACAGAGTTCCAAAGTATTACCTTTTGTTCTTGGCTTCAATCGATGAATGACGATTGATCAGATAGATATGAAAACTGGAACTTGATCTTTCCCAGCTTCTTGTTCTTCCTTCATCGGACGACTCCTGCTCACCGACCCTCCAATCCAATGATCCATACCTCTCTTGATTCCATGGTGGCAATCACTCCTGTATTTGAAAGGGATGGTCAAAATCCCACGATCCCCTTCAAGGATCTTTGACACTCTGGCTTCTGCGTAGACTTTGCAATGCCATTTCTCCTGAGATTTTTGACTTCAAGGTCATAAGTCGATCTCAACCATGAGACTCAGACCAACAGACCTGACCCATATTGGCCTAGTGTTTCAACTAGAAGCTTTGATACCAATTTGTAACATACCCAACCAACCACAGGTAAGGCTATGCCACTTAATCCGACTGCAACACACTCAACCACCCATAGGTGAGGCACGCTGAAGTCTCGGGGAATCATTTCTCTGATCTTATCTCAAAATCAAAGGATTGTTCAACAAAGTTAGAGCAATGAAAATCACATGCATAAAACCAGATCCATGCTATAGCATAAAAGAGATAAACAACATGTCATGCACAACAAATAAACATAATACATGAACCTTCAAAATACATATCTTAGAAATAATTAAAAACACAACGAAATAAACATACATAGAAAACACAGAGAGCACTTATCTTTCAAGTAAAAATTCACCAACTGGCTGCAGACCATGGAAGTTCCTCCCAACCATAGACACTATTGTTATTTTAATTTCAACAACAAGTCACCCTCGAGCCAGGGCTATGAATCCACAAGGACGGGTCCTAGGCCAAATCTGCAACACACGATAGTTGGATAACTAGCTCTCAGGTTTCCCAACCACACAACAATCCTAATTTCCATCTCTCTTTCCCCCTCAAGATGCACCACCCCTAGAAATGAACACCTTTATCTACCATGCAGTCCCTGAGGCTATTCCATTTCTCTCCAGGGCTCCAGTGCTATTGGTGAGGAAATATATCTTCTAGAAACTCCAAGGAATCTCAGCTATGGAAAGTTCTATCTAAATTTCCATCAAGATCATGCACACAGGGATCCATTCCCTCTTGGAATGATCAGTAAATTATTACAACCATTCAACAATGGCTCTCCTCTCCCTGCCATTTGTTTCCATGCTCATCCTGGAGCACACAAAATAGCCAGAGAGAGTGAAGAGGAAATAAGACAAGAGAATAAGGGAATAAGATGAACCAGGGGAATAAAGAACCATGGAAAGAACAACCCCCAAACTTCACCCCAATCCATCCTCATCTAGCCATTCATATCCATGCTCAGACTAAGAACAGACGAATTCAACCTGAGTGAAGGAAGAGGAGAAGAAGAAGAAATTGGGGATAATAAGTGCACTAGGGACAAGAAAACGAACCTAAGAAGTGCCCAAGGAATGTTTATAATCACAAGAACCAGGAACCACATGGACGCCCCCAAGAAGCCTATGTAACCACCTTTCTCCATAAATCAATTATGGGTAAATAAAATAATAATAAAAAGACTTAGCCCCTCAAGCCCCCTCTCTCAAGGAATCATACCCCCCTATCTCTTTTGTCCTTGTTCGTCTTGCATCCAACAATGTATTTTTATTAATGTATATAGATGTATTACATTTCCTAGGCACTCTTGCCCCTTTTTAACATTATCGGCTCACTAGCCTAAGTTATAATTACATAATACATTATAGTTCATAGGGTTTAGAACTGGGATGTTACATACATGTTGTACGATTTGTATGTCGTATGACCATCTGCAGAAAGAAGAAGTCAAATGAAAAAGCCGGTTGTGTGAAACAAAGGCATTTGCAATGGATTGTGTGGGTGTTGTGTAGACATGAAGTAGGTGTAGGAGGGTCAATTCTGCAAAAAATTAGGAGCTGGACAATGATCGTGGGCCAACAGATTAGTCGCCTATAGAGGATACTATGGGATAGGTATGACAGTAGTCGACATAGGTCCTATCCAACAAAGGCATTTGATATGTGGATCGAGGGTGATGATAGAGGGAGTCGAAAGTCTAAAAAGTTTAGCAGCTAATGTGGAAGAATTGGTGACTATGACATGATTACAGGTTGAGGTATGAGCTGGGATGAGAGGCTGTTGATTGTAGCTGCTAAGAAGAGGAAGGGAATTTGGATCAAAAGATCTGTGTGGGTGACTGCGGATATGCCAGCTGCTGAGAATTGACAGGTGCAATCGCCAAAGAAATATTCATCCAAGGGAGAATGTAGATGGTGTGACTGTTGGAAATGTAGACTCAGGCTGAAGAAACTGAAAACAAAGAACAAGGGTGGTGGATGTGGAGGGAGTCCATGTAGGATGGAGAGGACAAGACTACGATTGTAGATTGGGACTGAAGTAGGTGTTGATGTATACATGCCGATGAGAAACCGTGGAAAAGGCCAGTGGATAGTGTGGAGCTGTCACCAACAAGAAAAGGAGCAATGGGTTGAGTGATGCATGATTGGAATTAGGACCTAGAAACCACAGATAACCACAAAGAGGGTTTGAGACAGCTTGGGCACCGGGTCAACTGCCCAAAAACTTTTGAGCGGCAATTGGGTAGACCTAAAATTGTCTGGGCAACGTACAGAAACTCGGGCATGCTAGCTGAGATAATCGGGAAGCGCCTAAAGAGGACCCGGGCAGAAATAGGAGGTTGCGGGAAGCCTCAGGTAGCCTAGGATAGGGGTCCAGATAGTGGGAAGGTATCCTGAGTAGCGGGAAGCAAGACCGGGAAGGTGTCCGGGAAACCAGTAAAAAGTCTTTAGAGACAGGTCTAAGTGAGATGGAAGGAATAACTTTCGTGTCAAAGGGAGAAACCAATTGGGTGGATTGGAGAGCAACCATGGTAGTAGATCAGATAGTGAAGACAAAGTTACTTCTAGAGAGTGGAAGTACCTTCCTCACTAAGAGGGAGTGTTGAAGTATTAGCATTAGACAAGTACTTCCACGTGGTTCTGTGTCAACACATGGGAGTCGTCCTTGTAACCTCTCAAAGAAATTTAGGAATTTCATTTTATGAGTCATTTATTAAAGTGAATTAACTTTTAATTATTAAGTTAAATGCCTAAGTTATTTGGAATTAATAACTTAAGTGTGTTGATTAAGTCCTAACCGTCAGATCTAAAGTGAACGAGATATTAGATCTTTGTCGTTGATCACTTTGGAGAAAATCTAGGGTTTTGAGCTTAGGGTTAACTCAATGTAATAAAAGGGCACCTAAGTGAGATGATGAGACACAATGGTGGTACACAAGGAGTGAGAGAGAACTCAGGTGTGCAGGGGTAGGGGCAGGGGACGATGAAAGGTAACAAGGGAGATAGGAACCAAGTGGACTAGGCTATTTGATGCAACATTTGTATTTTCTCATAAGGGCCATTTTCCCAGGATGGGAGCCCTAATATTTTATTAATAAAATAATCACAGATCTAGTTTTCCCACAAGATTTTTTCCATGGGTTGTTTACCTGAAATCTATTGTGAAATATGTTGTGGTTTCTTGAATGTGATTTCGCCGATTTAATTGTTTCGTTGATAACCTAACTATGATATTATTCAGTAAAATTGGTTTTTACTTGGAATTAATACCTTGGTTCTAGGTTTAGGAAAATCAACATGGTATCAGAGAGTAGACTTCGAGGAAGCCAAGTTTCTTAGGAGAGATTTATTTGCAGTGCGTTTATTTAGTCTTCGGGAAATTTGTAGGCTAGGCTACTGGGTTAGATGTAGGTAAATGTAAAATCAATATGAAAAAAAAGAGGGGACACCATACGCCACTAAAGAAAGATCCATCCAAGGGAAAATGTGTATGGTGTGACCGCTAGTAGTGTAGACTCTGGATGAAGCAACCGACAAAAGAGAACAAGGGTGACAGACATGGAGAGAGTCCACGTAAGTTGCAGAGGACGAGACCTTGACTGTAGATTGGGCGTGAAGTAGGTTCTGGTGTATATAGGATGACAATAAGTTGAGAAGGTTGGTGGACAACGTGGAGTTATCATCAGCAAGAAAAGGATATTTGGCCAGCCCCAAGCAACGGGTAGATTGCCAAAAAACTTTCGGGAAGTAGTTGGGAAGCCCTAGAATTGTCTAGAAAGTGTAGAAAAACCCAGGAAGCAGGCTGAGAAAGTAGGGAAACACCCATAGAGGATCTAGGAAACAACAAGAGGTTGTGGTCAACCCCGAGTAGCCTAGGGCAGGGGCTCGGGCACTAGACAGGTATCCCAGGCAATGGGAAGTAGGACCAGGCAGGGGTCTGGGTAGCTAGTAAAAAATTTTCGGAGATGGGTCTGAGTGATATGGAAGGAATAGATTTGGTATTAGAGGGAGCAACGAATCAGGTGGATTGGAGAGAAACCATGGTAGTAGATCGGATAACAAAGAAAGAGTTACTTCCAGAGAGTGGAATTACCTTCCTTGCTAAGAGGGAGTGTTGAAGTATTAGCATCGAACATGTACTTCCACGTGGGCTTGTGTGAACACATGGGAGTCGTCCTTGTAACCTCTTAGAGAACTTTAGGAAGTTCACTTTATGATTCATTAATTAAAGTGAATGACCTTTTAATTCTTGAGTTAAATGCCTAACTTATTTGGAATTAGTAATTTAATTGAGTTGATTAAGTCCTAACCGCCAGATCTAAAGTGATGAGAGATTATATCTCATCTATTGATCACTTTGGAGAATATATAGGGTTTTGAACTTAGGGTTAACTCAATGTAATAAAAGGAAATGTAAGTGAGAGGAGAAGACACAATGATGGTACACAAGGAGTGAGTGAGCACTCAAGTGTGCAGGGGCAGGGGGCGAGGAAAGAAAACAAGGGTGGTAACAACCAGGTGGGATAGGATATTTTCTCCATTATTTCTATTTCCTCATAAGGTCCATTATCCCAAGACGAGAGCCCTGATTTTTGTCCATTTTGTTATCGTAAAGACTTTAGGTTGGACAAAGCCCGACCCAACATACAAAGGTGGGACAACGATGGGAATACATACCCGTTTTCACCTTAGATAGGTACTCCCCTCGCTTTAGTGAAGCAAAAATCCTACACAAGGGGGGAATCCCGATGACCCTAGGGGGATTGAGACGGAGGTTGGAGAGATAATGAGAGGACCCCCTTAGGTTAATGATGGAATAATCATGGCTTGAAAGTGATTCTTTCATATGGAGGATGGTTTTCAAAGGATTAGGTACCTTCACCAGAGTGTTACACCTGCGTGAGACAAGACAAATAATAGTGATACAAGCCTTGAGATCAATGGGACAAGTAAGTGAAGCTTGATGTCCTAAATTACAACAATAAAAAAAGGTATATATCAGCAATGAAATCAATTATTTACCACAGAAATAACCATAAAAAACATCAAATATTTATTGAGTAATGAAGCATTAAACAAGTAGATAAATTCCCAATACTTTGGCACAAGCTTTGATGCTGAGTTAGGGCTGCAAAAAGGATGTTTTCAGAGATTTTTCAGAGAAGCTAAATGTCTGTAGAATTTTTTTTCTATAGCAACAATATTCAACCAACAAAAATCACAAGTAAACCACCTAATTGATGCATAATTATTAGTAGATAATTATGGAAGCTTTATAGCAAATTCCGAGAGCTGAAAAGTGAGTAAAAGAAAGTTTTAAATGAGTTTGGTGCAACCCTAATGGATGTAGTATAAAATTAAAAACAAAATAAGATTTACTTGGCTAAGCTAGATGCCCTAGTGGCTCAAGCAATCCTAAAGCATGTAAATTTGATTCCACTTTAGACAATTGAAATATCTCAACAAAACACATTATCCAATGCAACTATTTTGTTTCTCCAATGCAGTTTTTAGACTAGTGATTTGATTCTATTGGCTAATCGGATTCTTTTTTATAAGAGTTAGATCCACAATATCTCTAGGGGTGTAATTCCTTTTACTCCCAGAGCATGCAAAACCAACAAATTTAAGTCTAGGAGGGTGTAAGCCCTTTTACTCCTCCCAGAAACCTTGTAAAAATGACTTATCAAATTGAAAATAAAATGGATCTTGGTTGAGGGTGTATTCCCTTATAAACCTCCAAGGTTTTTAGATAAGTGTAGCATGAAACAAGAAGAAAATACCAACAAAGTACTAAATTTTCTTACCAATTTCACAAGATAGCAAGACCAAACCCTAGTTTACCAAGATATTTCCATCAACATGCAATAGAACAAGCCTCCAAAGGTGCCCACCACCTTATCTCCAAAATATGCCATAAAAAAACATCCAAACATGTTTCACAAGAGAGAGATAGTCCAAAATGCCCTAGTAGGGTGCAAATTTTAGTCAAGTAGACTTCTCTAATGAGAGAGCTATGTTAAAATCAAATGAATTTGATCCTTATTTATACAAAACCTATAAAACGCTTTTTTCCACATTTAGTTAGGGTAAACCACAAAATAAGGGGGTAATCCCCCTTAATTTTTCCCCTTTACAACTTTAATTTGATTTTACACATAAAGAAACCCTAAAAAGTGACGTCAATCCCTAAGGGGGTGACGTCTTGGTACTTTTGGCAAGTCACTGAGCAATAGGAGGAAGTCGTTGAGCCTCCAAAAAATTTCCCTTCATGCGGTAGGGTCTTATCCATGGTGCAAGGGGTATTCCTCATATCAAGGTTCCAAGTGTCCATTAAATCATCACCACCACCACAAACGTTAGCTCTAGTCAAGATGTCAAGCCCAAGAAGTGTGGTGTAGGGCCTTCACAGGCAATTCGTTGGGATATATAGGGTTAGGATTCAACTCCAAGGTCTTCTCTCTTTCCTCCAAAGGATACTTCCAACCTCTATCTGGCCCCCAAAGTCGGGGTCATGGCATCCAACCTATGTGCTTCCTACTCCAATGAAGGCCCAAGCTCGGCTTGTTCCTACAAAACATCCATCAGAAAAGGTATTGTAAAGACAAATGAGTGCACCCTCCAAGGGTCTCAAGTCAAATGTATTATGGAAGGTAAAATCACATTTAATACAAGATCCACCTAAAATTTTGCATTAGAACTACTTCATCAAATTAAGCAAGTGATAAAAGACCCTATGCAATTTGTCAAGTTTAGGTATGGGAGGGTTGTCAAGGTGATCTATCGGGTGAGTCATTCTTTAAGTCAAGGAGTGTTTCCTAGGTGGGCCCCTCTCTAAGTCATGTGGAGAAAATGAAATGGATGGGGGTAAGATTTTTGGGCATGGGGTTCATGACATACAAGGGTTCGTATTGTCTTATTTATGGGTGCGTTTGTAGAGGGTGTGTTGCACCTTCATTTTCAATGCAATCTTTTTCTAAGCCCATTTATTTTTCATTAATTAATTAAAGTCCAAAAAAATCGGGTACTCCAAAAGGGTAATATAATACTTGGGAGGAAGTACAACAATGCCACTTGAAGGGAGAGCTACACATAGTGCCACATGGGTAAAGAAAAGGTTGTAACACACTTGTGTAGATCCCTCAACAAGAGGGACATCTATATAACATGAATTTGTTTCTTGCAAGTCTTTGATTTTTTTAGGAGAAACATTTCATTGTTCTAAAGACCTCCTTGGGAGAGAATTTGGAAGGTTATAGTTTTGGATTTTATCTTTTTCTAGCTACATTCCCTCTTGGTATTCAACCCTTTCTTCCCATGAAATGAGGTACAATCCCTTCTTGGGTCAATACACCCGAAAATCCCAAAAGATAAGGAGGTGAAAAGGATGAAGTGTGAAAAATGATAACTATGATTGTGAATGACACAATGACTCATCAAGGGGACCTCCCAGTGGAAAACACATCCCCAAGGGTGACCACTTACTAGGGCACAATGTCAACCACCAAGGTGAAACATGGAAAAGAGCATAATTTCCAAGAACGACGTTCTATAATCAAAAGTGTCTTTAAATGAAACATATTCAAATGCCTTAAGTATTAAAGTGACACCACAACACCTGACTTGTAACTCATGGATCAAGACCCATTATCTTCTTGAAGTAAGATGATGTGGTGAATGCCATCTCGACGACCCCAGGATGCATGGTGGTGAAGTGGGTCTCTCTCTGTGAATGTGGATGTTGTCATTCATCTATCTCTTGGTACTCCATGTATGCAACCCGAGGACCTTGAGACATTGTCTCCTTAGTTATCCCTAGAAATTGGGGATAACACATTCCATTGCTATTATTATTATAGATTTTGTACTTTAGTTTGTTGTAAGGAGAGGAATGTGGTCTAGATAGAGAACAAATATATGAGATAGGATTATTGTTCCAAAAATAAAGGTAATCATCACATCCCATCCATTCTCTTTTGGTTTGAATCTTTCTATGGTCTATGATTCCATATCAGTGGGGGATGAACCAATGGTGTGGTGCTATGTATGGTTATTTCATCATTTTATTTATATTGTATTTTATTTCTTGTATGGTTTATTCATTGGCTCATATTCAATTCTATTTGTTTGTTTTATGGAGTGATTCATTCTTTCCATAGAGTCTAAGAAGGATATTGGTGATTATACATAGATATTGCAAATATAGAGAAGACAATATGCGAGTCATTATTTTATCCTAAAAAATAATATTATAATCTTCCAATGGTATATTATCCTTTTACCCAATGATATATTGGTTTCTTGCACATTGATTTTTCCTTTTGGAATTGTTCTCATGTATTAACATATAGTTGATGGGTTTGAAATTCTACTTTATCTATAATTTTGATACGATTTTTTTTGGGTTGATATATTTATAATGTTCAGGGATTATTCTTCATGGTTGGTGCAACAAAAGTGTTGGCAAGATTATGTTGATGTTCGTCATCATCCAACATTATCATGATTGATCATTTTGGATGGTTCCAAATGCCAACGATTTATATTTGTAGGTTCTCTACTCCTTGATATCAGTATATTTTTGGTCATTCCATTGATGTTATTAGTATAACTATGTATCTGGTGAAAAGTGATGTCTCGCCTATTAAAGTTTATGAAATTATTATAGTTCTTTGCATTTCAATAGATAAGAGCATCATAAGAACAAGATCACTGAGAAATACACATTCACAAGAGACACAACATTTATCCTGGGAAACCCTCTAGGGGAAGAAAACCCAACAAAACTTCCTTATCATAAATA
>ML777076.1:376687-410739 GCA_009831015.1 Picea engelmannii | reverse complement strand
ACAATGTTCAAGAGATAACTCAAACCAATACAGATATTCCTCCCCAAGAGATGTGCCACTCTTCTCCCTCTCTCCAACTGGTAATTGCAGCTTGCCTCATAAGAGAATGAGCAAGTGAGTTGTGTGTTAGAAGTGAGGCGCTAGACTCCTATATATACAAGACTGGCACGTGTGAGAGGGTTTCATTGGCAGGGTCAACCTCTCACTCTGGGTGGGTAAACCCACCTTTAATTAATTCTGGGTATTCAATAATAACTGTTGGGGCTGACTTCTTATTCTGCCCTTTATAATTTTCCGATGACCAATCCACAAAAGGGGATTTGGTCCTTATACAATTACCAACATGATTAATCCACAATGGGGATTAATCCTAATTATAAAATAACAATAATAATAAGAATTCTCTTCGCAATTACATTATTTCAACATCTCCATCCTTGTAGAATAAATTGTATGGGAGACATGCTTTCTATTATTTATAAGTATTGATGAAAAATAGGATTAAAATTAGAATGCAATTAACATTATTAATACATTTTATTGTATGTATACTAATAATCTTCATTTTTTTCTTTCTTCCAGGTGAAGAATGAAGATTGGAAGAAAGACATTGTATAGAAAAGAAGAAAATACATTTATAATTTATAATTTTTTGTTTTTATCTTTTGGTTTTTGCTTTGTTTTATAGAAATTAAGCATGGCCATTTTTTTGTGTTTAACATTTTTTCAGTTGTTTTTATTTTCTATTTTTTTATTATCTATTGTTGTTTGGTTTTGGTTCATTTTTTTGGAGAGAAAAGGAAAGTGATGTGCAGTGAGAAGAAAGGAGATGAGATTGGTTGTTTTTTTTGTTGTAATAAAGTAGTTGTATTACCTTTCAGAATCAAAATTTACATATAATTTCTGAGAGACTAGTGTTGAGGCTTCCATAAAATGAAACCAACCCCACCACCAGAGATAAAAGTTCCATAAGATTATTCTAATTTTGTTGTTGTCTAACAGTCTGGCATGATGTGAATTGAAAATATCTAAGATAAGCCTATTCTTGAAACAAGAAAGATAACTCAGTGGCTTGGTAGGCCGGACGAAGGCTATGAGGAACAAAAAACAACAAACCATGATAATTACTTGCTTATGTAGTTGTGGGGGAAAGCATGGTCTGACTCGTCCGACCATTTTGGCTCCATCATTGCATGAAGAAGCTCCTATGTGGTGCGGCGCTGAGAAGGTTCTTATGCTCGAGAATCCATAATCTAGTCCAGGCACTTCTCCATCAACTCTTGGCGAAATTTCATTTCTTCATTGTCCTTGCGCAAATCCTGGATTGTTTCTCTCTAGACATCAGTGAAGCCGGGATGAGGCAGAGGAGTGGCGAAATAACTGGAGGAAACATTCAGATTAGGGGGAAGTGAACTAGTGGTGGAATTTAAGGGTGGAGCGTCGGGTGGCTTGCAGTCTGTGTTGTCACCCATGGAGCGAGGGGGTCACTTGGCCATGGTATTGTGGGAGGGATAGGTGCAACAAGGATGTGGGATGCAAGGAGGTCGACCACTTTATGTATAACATGTGCCTTCTCTAATCGAGCGTCCTTGAATTCTAGGCATGAAATGAGCACAAAGAGAGTCACACTAAGGAAGAGAGGGAATCCAATAGGTGTGTGATGTAAGAGGTCGAATTTCAGATAAAAGAAAAAGAGCAGGATTGGGAATAAGAACATTGGCTAGGAGATGAGCTCGCTCGGCCAAGAAGAGTTCAAAATGAGCCATCTACAGAGGGTGCGTGATAGGGTTAACCTGCAAAGGAGGGTGAGGATCCATCAATTTCACATGAATTATGTATAGGAGGGAGGACAACTTTAGGTGAAGTTGCAGAGACGGTTGCAGGTGGAGTGAATGCGCGTTGCCGGTTCACCACCCTAGGAGAGAAGGGGTAGTTAACGTGAATGTTGTCAAGGTGGACATGTCCGCTAAATGTCACCCCATCGATGGTATATGAGATTGGTTGTTATTACATGAAGAAGGGTGAATAATCCCAAAGGATTTGGGGATGGTCAATGACGAGTAAGTATGTAAGTTTCATTCATCATTTTATTTGTTTATCATTTAAATTTTTATATGGTTTACTAATAATATCTTTGCTAGATCTATTAATTTTCTCTTTGTAGTGATTCATTGCAACTTTAGAGTCTACAAAGGTTGGGTGACGAAGAAACATTTAACAATACAAACAATAAAAGATGCAAATGTGGAGAAGAGGATGGGTGAGTTGTGTTTATTTCTTGCAAGATAATTTGATTCTATAAATTGATGAAATATTGCTTTCCTTAAATAAAGGTAAATCATCACATCCCATTCGTAGTCTTTTGGTTTAAATCCTTCTATGGTTGATGATTCCATATTAGTGGCAATGGCTAGTGACATGGTGCTATTTATGGATAATGCATCATTTTATTTATATTTTATTTTATTTCTTGTATGGTCTATTCATGGTCTCATATTCAATTCTCTTAATTTGGTTTATGAAGTGATTAATTGTTGTTTTAGAGTCTAAGAAGGTGACTTGTGATGATACATAGCTATTGCAAACATAAAGAGATGCAAACATAGATAAGACAATGGGTGAGTCATTATTTTATCCTACAAAATAATATTATCATTTTACCCAATGATATATTGGTTTCTTTCACAACATTTTATCTTTTGGAATTGTTCCCATGTATTATCATATGGTTGATGGTTTTGAAATTATACTTTATCTATAATTTTGATAAGATTTTGTTTGGTTTGATATCTTTATAATTTTTAGGGCTTATTCTTCATGGTTGGTGCAACAAAAGAGTTGGAAAGTTTATGTTGATGTTCGTCATCATCCAACATCATCATGATTGATCATTTTGGATGGTTCCAAATGCCACCCATGTATATTTGCAGGTGCTCTATTCCTTGTTATTAGTATATTGTTGTTCATTCTATTCCTATTATTATTATTATAGCTTTTGTAATTTGATTTTTTGGAAGAAAAGGAAGGTGTTCTAGATAAAGAACAATGATATGAGATGGGATTATTGTTCCCTAAATAAAGGTAAATCATCACATCCCATCTATAGTATTTTGGTTTAAATATTTCTATGTTTGATGTTTCCATATTAGTGGGGGATGGCCCAATGCCATGGTGCTATGTATGGTTAATGCATCATTTTATTTATATTTTATTTTATTTCTTGTATGATTTATTCATGGTCTCATATTCAATTCTATTAATTTGGTTTATGGAGTGAGTTATTGTTGTCATAGAGTATAAGAAGGCGATTGGTGATGATACATAGATATTGCAAACATAAAGAGATGAAAATATAGAGAAGACAATGGGCGAGTCATTATTTTATCCTACAAAATAATATTATAATCTTCCAATGATATATTATCCTTTTACCCAATGATATATTGGTTTCTTGCACAATGATTTTTCCTTTTGGAATTGTTCTCATGTATTATCATATAATTGATGCGTCTGAAATTCAAATTTATCAATAATTTTGATAAGATTTTGTTTGTGTTAATATCTTTATAATGTTCCGGGTTAATTCCTCATGGTTGGTGCGACAAAAGTGTTGGCAAGTTTATGTTGATGTTCCTCATCATCTAACATTATCGTGTTTGAACATTTTGGATGGTTCCAAATGTTACCCATGTATATTTGCAAGTTCTCTATTCCTTGATATTAGGATATTGTTGTTCATTCCATTGCTATTATTATTATAGTTATGTAACTGGTACAAAGTGATGTCTCTCCATTCTTATAGAACAAATTATATGGGAGGTATGTTTTCTATTATTTATAAGCATTGATAAAAATAGGCTTAACATTAGAATGAAATTAACACTATTAATACATTTTATTGTATTTAAACTAATACTCTTCATTTTTTTCATTATTTCAGTGAAGAATGCAGATTCAAGGAAAGACATTATATAGAAAAGGAGAAAAGACGTTTATAATTTTTTTTTTTCATCTATTTGTTTTTGCTTTGTTTTATAGACATTAAGCATGGCCATGCTTTGTTTTGTTTTTTGTGTTATTATTTTTTCAGTTGTTTTTTATTATATTTTGTGTTTTAGTTTTCATTCGATTTGTTGGAGAGAAAAGCAAGGTGATGTGAAGTGAACAGAAAGGAAATGAGATTGGTTGTTTTTACATGAAGAAAAGTGAATAATCCCAATGGATTCAGGGATGGTCAAGTTTGAGTAACTATGTAAGTTTCATTCATCATTTTATTTGTTTTTTTATTTAAATTCGTATATGGTTTATTGAAGATCTCTTTGCTAGCTCTATTAATTTTCTCTTTTTAATGAGTCATTGCAACTTTAGATTCTACAAAGGTTGTGTGATGAAGAAACGTAGAACAATACAAAGGACAAGAAATGCAAATGAGGAGAAGAGGATGAGTGAGATGTGTTTATTTCCTGCAAGATAATTTGATTCCATAACTCGATGAAATATTTCTTTCCTTGAATAAAGGTAAATAATATTATCCCATCCATAGTATTTTTGTTTAAATCCTCCTATGGTTCATGATTTGATATCAGTGGGGATGGACAATGGCATGATGCTATTTATGGATAATTCATCATTTTATTTATATTTTATTTTATTTCTTGTATGGTTTATTCACGGTCTCTTATTCAAATATATTAATTTGGTTTATGGAGTGAGTAATTGTTGTTGTAGAGTCTATAAAGGCGACTGGTGATGATACATGCAAATATAGAGAAGACAATGGGAGTCATTATTTTATTCTAAAAAATAATATTATCATTTTCCAATGATATATTATTGTTTTACCCAATGATATATTGGTTTCTTGGACAATGATTTTTCCTTTTGGAATTGTTCCCTTGTATTATCATATAGTTGATGGGTTTGAAATTCAACTTTATCTGTAATTTTGATAAGATTTTGTTTGTGTTGATATCTTTATAATGTTCGGGGCTTATTCTTCATGGTTGGTGCAAAAAAAGTGTTGGAAAGTTTATGTTGATGTTTTTCATCATCAAACAATATCATGATTGATTATTTTGGATGGTTCCAAATGACACCCATGTATATTTGCAAGTGTTCTACTCCTTTCTGTAAGTGTATAGTTGTTTGTTCCATTGCTATTAATATTATATATTTTGTAATTTGGTTTGTTGGCAGAAAAGGAAGGTAGTCTACATAAAGAACAAAGATATGAGATGGGATTATTGGTCCTTAAATAAAGGTAAACAATCACATCCCATCCATAGTATTTTGGTTTAAATCCTTTTAAGGTTGATGATTCCATATTAGCGGGGGATGGGAAATAGCGTGGTTCTATGTATGGTTAATACATCATTTTATTTATATTTTATTTTATTTCTTGTATGGTTGATTCATGGTCTCATATTCAATTCTATTAATTTGGTTTATGGAGTGAGTAATGTTTGTTGTAGAGTCTAAGAAGGTGATGATACATAAATTTGCAAACAAAAGGAGATGCAAATCTAGAGAATACAATGGATGAATTATTATTATTTCCTACAAAATAATATTATCGCTTTCCAATGATATATTAGTTTATTGCACAATGATTTTTCCTTTTGGAATTGTTCCCATGCATTATCCTATAGTTGATGGGTTTCAAATTCAACTTTATCTATAATTTTGATAAGATTTTCTTTGGGTTGATATCTTTATAATGTTCAGGGATTATTTTTCATATTCAATGCAACAAAAGTGTTGGAAAGTTTATGTTTGTGTTCGTCGTCATCCAATATTATCATGCTTGAACATTTTGGATGGTTCCAAATGCCACCCATGTATATTTCCAGGTGCTATACTCATTGCTATCAATATATTGTTGTCCATTCCAATGTTATTATTATTATAGCTATGTATTTGGTGCAAAGTGATGTCTCTCCATGCTTATAGAATAGATTATATGAGAGGTATTCTTTATATTCTTTACAAGTATTAAAATAAGCTTAACAATATAATGAAATTAACATTGTTAATACATTTTATTTTATTTAAACTAATAATATTATTTTTTTTCTTTCTTTTAGGTGAAGATTGAAGATTAGAGGAAAGACATTGTATAGAAAAGGAGAAAATATGTTTATTATTTTTATTTTTTTTTGCTTTTTTTTTGGCTTTTTTTTGTTGCTTTGATTTATAGACATTAAGCATATGCATGCTTTGTTTTGTTTTAATATTTTTTCAGTTGTTTTTATTTTTCATTTTTTATTATTTTGTATGGTTTGGTTTTTGTTTGGTTTGTTGGAGAGAAAAGGAAGGTGATGTGTAGTGAAAATAAAGGATATGAGATTAGTCGTTGTGACTTGAAGAAAGGTGAATAATCCCAAAAGAGTCAGGGATGGTCAAGTCCAAGTAAGTATAAGTTTCATTCATCATTTTATTTGTTTATTATTTAAATTTCTACATGGTTTATTGATGATATCTTTGCTAGCTCCATTAATTTTCTCCATGTAGCGAGTCATTGCAACTTTAGAGTCCACAAAGGTTGAGTGATGAAGAAATGTTGAACAATACAAACAACAAGAGACACAAATGCAGAGAAGAGGATGTGGATGTGTGAGTTGTGTTTATTTGTTGCAAGATAATTTGATTCTATAACTCAATGAAATATTCCTTTCCTTAAATAAAGGTAAATATCAACATCCCATTCATAGTATTTTGGTTTAAATCCTTATATCGTTGATGATTCCATATTAGTGGGGATGGAAAATGGTGTGGTTAATGATTCCAAACCACTGTAACAAGAATAGGGTTGTTTCCCTTCTCTCCAACCTCCACGAGTCTGCCAAAGGCCCACGAACTTCCTTCTCACTTATATGTCTCACCTAATGGGGCTCTCGACCCTCTATAAACCCTAGGGGCACAAAAAAGGAGCCCACAACCTGATAAAAAACTATTTGACCTATTCTAGAGAATCCTATGGACTTGAAAACTCTGTTGGGAATGAGCCTGGCCTCCTCAAAAACCCTGGATAACCCCATGACTCTCCCTGCCTCAAGATACATCCCTCAGAAAAGGCACAACCCTTCTAGCACCATCCTAGTGCCACGATCTTTCCACAAAGAGGTGAATCAACCTCCTATGAAGCCTCACGAATTCCTCCAATAGTGATACATAGTACAAACCTGCAACAAATGAGATCGATTGCCTCCTAGGTAGATCGATATAGTATTTTAGTTTAAATCTTTCTACAGTTGATGATTCCATATCAGTGGGGGATGGCCCAATGCCATGGTGCTATGTATGGTTAATGCATCATTTTATTTATATTTTATTTTATTCCTTGTATGGTTTATTCATGGTCTCATATTCAATTCTATTAATTTGGTTTATGGAGTTAGTTATTGTTTTCGTAGAGTCTAAGAAGGTGACTAGTGATGATACATAGATATTGCAAACATAAATAGATGCAAATCTAGAGAAGACAATGGGTGAGCCATTATTTTATCCTACAAAATAATATTATAATCTTCCAATGATATATTATCCTTTTACCCAATGATATATTGGTTTCTTGCACAATGATTTTTGTTTTTGGAATTGCTCTCATGTATTATCATATAATTGATGAGTTTGAAATTCAAATTTATCAATAATTTTGATAAGATTTTGTTTGTGTTAATATCTTTATAATGTTTGGGGTTAACTCCTCATGGTTGGTGAGACAAAAGTGTTGGAAAGTTTATGTTGATTTTCCTCATCATCTAACATTATATTGTTTGAACATTTTGGATGGTTCCAAATGTCACCCATGTATATTTGCAGGTGCTCTATTCGTTGATATCAGGATATTGTTGTTCATTCCATTGCTATTATTATTATAGTTATGTATCTGGTACAAAGTGATGTCTCTCCATTCTTATAAAAAAAAATATATGGGAGGTATGTTTTCTATTATTTATAAGCATTGATAAAAATAGGCTTAAC
This sequence comes from Picea engelmannii, assembly GCA_009831015.1. Taxonomy (NCBI): domain Eukaryota; kingdom Viridiplantae; phylum Streptophyta; class Pinopsida; order Pinales; family Pinaceae; genus Picea; species Picea engelmannii. The sequence goes on along the minus strand of ML777076.1, from coordinate 402,756 downwards.
ATTAGAATGCAATTAACACTATTAATACATTTTATTGTATTTAAACTAATACTCTTCATTTTTTTCATTGTTTCAGTGAAGAATGCAGATTCAAGGAAAGACATTATATAGAAAAGGAGAAAAGACATTTATAATTTTATTTTTTTCATCTATTTGTTTTTGTTTTGTTTTATAGACATTAAGCATGGCCATGCTTTGTTTTTTTGTGTGTGTGTGTTATTAGTTTTTCAGTTGTTTTTATTATTATTATTATTATTATTATTATCTTTTGTGTTTTAGTTTTCGTTCGAATTGTTGGAGAGTAAAGGAAGGTGATGTGAAGTGAGAATAAAGGAGATGAGATTGGTTGTTGTTACATGAATAAAAGTGAATAATCCCAATGGAGTTGGGGATGGTCAAGTTCGAGTAACTATGTAAGTTTCATTCAGCATTTTATTTGTTTTTTATTTAAATTCGTATATGGTTTATTGAAGATCACTTTCCTAGCTCTATTAATTCTCTTTTTAGTGATTCATTGCAACTTTAGAGTCTACAAAGGTTGTGTGATGAAGAAGCGTAGAACAACACAAAGAACAAGAAATGCAAATGCAGAGAGGAGGATGGGTGAGATGTGTTTATTTCCTGCAAGATAATTTGATTCCATAACTCGATGAAATATTTCTTTCCTTGAATAAAGGTAAATAATATTATCCCATCCGTAGTATTTTTTTTTTTTAAATCATGCTATGGTTCATGATTCCATATCAGTGGGGATGGCCAATGTCATGATGCTATTTATGGATAATGCATCATTTTATTTATATTTATATTTTATTTCTTGTATGGTTTATTCATGGTCTCTTATTCAATTCTATTAATTTGGTTTATGGAGTGAGTAATTGTTGTTGTGGAGTCTAGGAAGGCGATTGGTGATGATACATAAAAATATAGAGAAGACAATGGGTGAGTCATTATTTTATTCTACAAAATAATACTATCATTTTCCAATGATATATTATTGTTTTACCCAATGATATATTGGTTTCTTGCACAAAGATTTTTCCTTTTGGAATTGTTCCTGTGTATTATCATATAATTGATGTGTTTGAAATTCAAATTTATCTGTAATTTTGATAAGATTTTGTTTGTGTTGATATCTTTATAATGTTCGGGGATTATTCTTCATGGTTGGTGCAACAAAAGTGTTGGCAAGGTTACGTTGATGTTTGTCATCATCCAACAATATCATGATTGATTATTTTGGATGTTCCAAATGACACACATGTATATTTGCAAGTGCTCTACTCTTTTATGTCACTGTATAGTTGTTCATTTCATTTCTATTAATATTATAGCTTTTGTAATTTGGTTTGTTGGAAGAAAAGGAAGACAGTCTACATAAAGAACAAAGATATGAGATGGGATTATTGGTCATTAAATAAAGGTAAATCATCACATCCCATCCGTAGTCTTTTGGTTTAAATCCTTTTAAGGTTGATGATTCCATATCAGTGGGGGATGGGAAATGGCGTGGTTCTATGTATGGTTAATACATCATTTTATTTATATTTTATTTATTTCTTGTATGGTTGATTCATGGTCTCATATTCAATTCTATTAATTTGGTTTATGGAGTGAGTAATTGTTGTTGTAGAGTCTAAGAAGGTGATGATACATATATATTCCAAACAAAAGGAGATGCAAATCTAGAGAATACAATGGATGAATTATTATTATTTCCTACAAAATAATATTATGATACATATATATTGCAAACAAAACGAGATGCAAATCTAGAGAAAACAATGGATGAATTATTATTATTTCCTACAAAATAATATCATCGCTTTCCAATGATATATTAGTTTATTGCACAATGATTTTTCCTTTTGGAATTGTTCCCATGTATTATCATATAGTTGATGGGTTTCAAATTCAATTTTATCTATAATTTTGATAAGATTTTCTTTGGGTTGATATCTTTATAATGTCCAGGGCTTATTTTTCATGTTCGATGCAACAAAAGTGTTGGAAAGTTTATGTTTGTGTTTGTCATCACCCAATATTATCATGCTTGAACATTTTGGATGGTTCCAAATGCCACCCATATATATTTCCAGGTGCTATACTCATTGCTATCAATATATTATTGTCCATTCCAATGTTATTATTATTATAGCTATGTATTTGGTGAAAAGTGATGTCTCTCCATGCTTATAGAATAGATTATATGGGAGGTATTCTTTCTATTATTTATAAGTATTAAAATAGGCTTAACAATATAATGCAATTAACATTAATAATAATAATAATAATAATAATAATAATAATAATCTATTTTTAAGGTCACGACCAAGCCACACCAAATTGGTATATGAGACCCCCTTGTTTGTGGGACAAGGGACCCCCTCTGCCTAGCGATTTGACTGGTAAAGTCTACGGAGGTATACATACCCTACCCCCCTCTGGATTTGAACTTATGACCTCTTAAGAGGAAACACATGTTCTTAATACATTTTATTTTATTTAAACTAATAATATTAATTTTTTCTTTCTTTTAGGTGAAGAATGAAGATTGGAGGAGAGACATTATATAGAAAAGGAGAAAATACGTTTATTATTTTTATTTTTTTGTTTTTGGCAATTTTTTTTGCTTTGATTTATAGACATTAAGCATATGCATGCTTTGTTTTGTTTTTTGTTTTAATATTTTTTCAGTTGTTTTTATTTTTATTTTTTATTATCTTTTATGGTTTGGTTTTGGTTTGGTTTGTTGGAGAGAAAAGGAAGGTGATGTGTAGTGAAAAGAAAGGAGATGAGATTAGTCATTGTGACTTGAAGAAAGGTGAATAATCCCAAAAGAGTCAGGGATGGTCAAGTCCAAGTAAGTATACGTTTCATTCAAAATTTTATTTGTTTATTATTTAAATTGCTACATGGTTTATTGACGATCTCTTTGCTAGCTTGATTAATTTTATCCTTGTAGAGAGTCATTGCAACTTTAGAGTCCACAAAGGTTGAGTGATGAAGAAACGTTGAAGAATACAAACAACAAGAGACACAAATGCAGAGAAGAGGATGTGGATGTGTGAGTTTTGTTTATTTCTTGCAAGATAATTTTCTTCTATAACTCAATGAAATATTCCTTTCCTTAAATAAAGGTAAATATCAACATCCCATTCATAGTATTTTGATTTAAATCCTTATATGGTTGATGATTCCATATTAGCGGGGATGGAAAATGGTGTGGTTGATGATTCCACACCACTGTAACAAGAATAGGGATGTTACCCTTCTCTCCAACCTCCACGAGTATGCCAAAGGACCAAAAACTTCCTTCTAACTTATATGTCTCACCCAATGGGGCTCTAGACCCTCTATAAGCCCCAGGGGCACAAAAAAGGAGCCCACAACCTACTAAAAAACTATTTTACCTACTCCAGAGAATCCTGTGGACCTCACAACTCCATTGGGAATGAGCCCAGCCTCCTCAAACACCCTCAACAACCTCATGACTCTCCCTGCTTCACGATACAACCCTTAGAAAATGTTCAGCCCTCTTAACACCCTCCTAGTGCCACGATATTCCCACAAAGAGGTGAATCGACATCCTATGAAGGCTCACAAATTCCTCCAATAGTGATACATAGTACAAACCTGCAACAAATGAGATCGGTTACCTCCTAGGTAGATCGATACAATTCCAAACTCTAGAGAAACAATGAGATGAAGCTTCAATAGAAAACCCGGATGGATTTCCCCCTATGTCTAGCTAGGGTTGATATTGCACCACCAAAACCAAACCCACAATGTAAGGGTTTTGAAAAAACCCCAATGAAAACTTGGCTCTCAAGAGGACTCCAAATAAGAGATCAAATAATAATGTGGAAGGTGGTACTCTAACCGTCCTTTTATTCTTCTTCCATGCCTCTTAGATATTTCCCCTTTTTTACCAAATCCACTTGACCCTTTTTCCCCTTTTAATTTTCACTTAAACATTAAAAGTCACATTAAATATTTAAGTAAACAATAATTAATTATCTTTTTACTCAATGTCACTTTAGAAATATAACATCTCCTCACCTAGTGACATTGAATAAACCCATTTGACCCCCTTTTCTTTACTGACTATATCCTACGGGAGTCGTATAGGCTACTAAATCATCTTCCATTTTGATCAAGTGGAAGGGGACATTACAGTCCTCCCTTCCCGAGATTGCTTGTCCCTAAGAAATTCTAAACTGGGATGTTGTAAGAAATCCTCTCCATATGACCAAGTACTCTTGAATGTCTCTTATTCTCAGCCTTCTCTCTCTGACATTAGTAATCCTATATGGAGTCAGAACCAACTGCCCTTACTCATCCAATGGACAAATATCTGTTGAAGTGGTGACTTGTTATCCCAACACCTTTTTGAAGTAAGATACATGGAAGACATTGTGGATCCTTCTACCCTCTATCAACTCCAACTCATATGACACCTCTCTATCTCTCCTGATCACTTTGTATGGTCCATAGAAGCAAGGCTTCACATTTGTATTGGGGTGATATTTGTTACTAGATGTCAATTTTGTCCCTGATAACTTGAACAACTCCTTCCAGAATGTGTTGAGAAACCTATTGTCTCAATCACTGACTATGTATCTTGGAAGAGCATGTAGTTTGAATACCTCCTTGAAGAATATGTTCTCCACCTGAGATGTGCTATACTCTTAAGGGATGGAAAATAAGTGTGCATACTTGGACAACCTTTCCACCACCACATAGATACAGTCCATGCCCTGTACCTTTGGAAACCTTGTAATAAATTCCATGGAAATGCTCTCCCAATTTTGCTCTGGAATGGGTAATGACTAAAGAAAACATATAGGTTGTGTAAGTTTTGACTTGTTCTACTGACAACTCATGCACTCCCTCTGTAATATCCCTCGGTAGAGCCCCAATTGTAATTATGAATTGTAATCATGTTTTGTAGTTTGGTGAGATGAGTATTGATAAGATGGTGGGCTTATGTGTTTATTAGGTTGGAGAGCCTAAGTGTTAAAGGCCAGGAGCCTATTTTTGTATATGTAATTATGCAGAACATTAATAAAGATTAAACATCACTGTGTGCAGACCAACCACGAAGAAAGAGTGATGGGGGAATAAGCTTTGACAATGTGGGTAAGGGAAATGGGGATGAAAGGTTGGAAAGAGGGGCTAAGATCAGGGACTTAAATCCTTGGGAATAATAATTTATTATTATTCTAGAGTGGTGTAAATGGTATACTTTTATCCTAAGTTCCTAGAAAAGGGAACACGTACTTGATAGAGTGCATGCAGCTTCATGGGCAACATGTGTCGGCCCAGGTACATGCAATTTAACCCAAGAATTGAGCCGTGATGGGGGTTCATTCTCCATTTTTTGGGCATCCACTGTCTGTCCTGTTGTGTGTCTGTGTCTGATCCCTGGATACCCTCCTGTAGCTCTAAAACCATAAAAATGTAATGTTTTCCTTAGAAGTCGACGTATCCATCGTCTGAACCGTTTGAGTCTGTGTTTGACCTCTGCATTGATTCCTTGTCACGCACCCTAAAACCAGTGGCAAACCCATGGATTGAGACATGTCAACTGTGTACCTTGTGAGCCCAACCTATCCTCTCTTGTAGAGTCAAGTTCGTACCTGAACTATCTTTGGGTTGTTGCCTTCTATTTTTCCTGAGTGGAATTGACCAGTTCTTGTTGTTGTTATCCTCACCTTGCAGGAATTGGGATGAAACTAGTTGAAGAAGCAGGTTGTCAGGCCCATGGTTGAAGAGGCAGGTTTTCAGGCTTGTGAGAAACTCTCTTCAAGTGAGAAAGTCTGCTGGGAAGTGGTTTTCTCCCAGAGAGAGTCCAACACCAGCTACATAGCTCTGAGAATTCCTAGTCTAGCCTATTGCCGAGACTCGGAGAGGGAGGTGAAGCACCAATGGACTATTCTTGTGAAGGTGTATACTCCCGGGTGGAACATACATGTGGGGAATGAGAGACCGTGAGTAGTGGGTGTAAGAAGGCTCCTCGAGAGAATCCTTCCAGTTGCTCTGTGCAATTTTCCTGTAACCTCAGCCTAGTCTAGGATTCCCTTGCCTTGGGTGGAGCTTAGTCCCAGCTTGGGGGTGACCCACTGTTGAGTGTAATGAGAAACACAGTCTAAGGCTAGGAGGTTCGTGGAAGGTCTTCCCATAGTTGGTGGAGTTACTACAGTTTCAAAGATAAGTATCATTATGTTTTTAATTTCAATTAAAATGCATGTCTGTGATGCTTGTAATATTATCATGTATTATGTTGCAAGTGGAATTATTGTTAATTCTAATTAATTCTATATGTTAGCGATAATTATGTGTTTACTTTGTTTTAAGTCATTTAACTTCATTTAAATGCATACTTTATAAGTGTTATTCCGCATAGTAGCATTGCCCGACAATGGGGTTGATGGATGGGGACGTTACAATATGGTATCAGAGCCCATGTCTTAAAGCTTGAGCCTGGATGGGTTGGATAAGTGGTCTTTGGACCCAAGGTTTCGAGTGGAAATGGTGTTCGAATGGAACCGATTTTGAACCTTAGAATGTTTCCGAGTGTCAAGAGGTTACTTAGTCATGTTACGAAGCTCAAGATGATTTGTTTTAGGATAAATCCGTAAATGCAGACACAAACCGATCTCCCTAGATCCACCTGAATCTAGAACAAAACAGGATAGAGTGATACTCTTTCCCTAGATTTAGATTATTGAATGTACTAGGAGGCAAGAATCATGAGCATACCTTATGATCGCTTCCTTGGGTCTTTGTTGTACCAGCTTCGCTCCAATGCTCTTGTGCAGTCACGATCAAGACAATACAAACCAATCGAAATGAAGTAAACACATTCTATTCAACAATTAATATATGCATATGATCAAGGAGCTATGCAATAAAGCACAATTCACTTTATGGGAAAGGGACACATTAATGTATTATATTGATAGAAAGTAAAATTTACAACCAGAGCCTTGATGTTGCAAGCCTCCTTTCGATGACTGCTAGCTCTGACACACACACTTGCTCACTTGCATGAAGAAGATCAACCACTTTTGATAACCCTGCTGGAGTTCTTAGTTGCTGTAGCATCAGTCCTTCACACAATCTTTCACAAATTCTCCAATGTCTTCTTAACTTGTTTGCTTCTAACCTTTTCCATGATAATCCTCTCAATATATAGGAGGAAATGAATTAGTTACTTTGATAAGAATGATCCCAAGATATCAGGAAAGCCAGTACTTAGATAACCATTCGAATGCCATCTCATCATTCTAGAAGATTCCCTTCTAGAAGTTTCAAGAATTCTTCTTTTTCTCTTATTTAGAAAGTGTTTGCACCCCAACAGTTAGGTAGCCTGCGAGAATAAAGCATTCTCACAGGCAAATGTATAGACAGCCTGCGAACCTTCCTCAAAACTGTGATTTTTGGAGAAAAATGAAGGTAACTTTTCTCAGGAAAAGATTCTAATGAAGAGCCTGAGTACACCATCCTTAATACATCATCATGATGACCAAAATCATGGGTAACAGAATGCCCCCTAAAGTCTGAGATTGGAACCAGTGACAATCGATAGACTTTGTAAGCTACATGTGTGTGTCGAGAACCAGGAGCACATCTAATCGGAAACCTGCAAACAATCAAGCATCGACAGAGTATCATATATATCAATTCTGAGGTAGGCATTCCCATACTCAGATCATAGACTGATGTCATTGTAGACACAGTTCATGGCCACCAATCATACACTGTGGATCCATGCTGTAAAAATATAACATAACCACCTGAATACACTGTGGATCTATGCGAACAAATTCAAATCAAGGCGACATAGCCACGAAATATACACAGTGGATCTATGTGACGCAAATTATACATACTCCATTGCAACCTAAATCAAAAAGATAATATCCAGGGTCTTCAACCTCATCCCCTAAAGTACGAATCTATCCATGTGATTACATGCGTTGAAGTCGAACATGGTAGAAACCACTTGATTACCGGTCAATGATAAAACAGTTAACAAGTGCGAGGGAAATCACCATTGATGTCAATGACTCCCAAGGTACCATAGCACAATCCATCGAATGTGAATAAATGATTTGATGTCGAACATTCGACAAAATCTCTCTATCAGGGGTCAATGATGTAAACCACTGTCGAAAGTGAGGAAACTTGCCATTGAGGCATGCAAGCTCCAAAGTACTAAATAATTTCTAAGTTTTGATTCCGAATAATGAGATGAAGTCGACAGAACAAAACTCGTCACAGGAGGGCCTTGATGTATCCCCCATCAATGACACAAAATGAGTAACATAGTTTGAAGGTGAAACATAGCACTTTGCAGATTGAACTGGACACAGGGAAGGCCGACTCAGAGAGAATGGACAACTGCAGATGGCCGACTCATTATAGGTTTTAGGTGGACTTCTCTTGAACATATGAATGACACGACTAATGATTTGGTAGCATTGACTCAAAGACGACACATGGAATGACCTTGTAACAAATCGAATAAGAGACAAATGGATTTCCCAAACCGGCTTCAAATGATGAATAGGGGGTGTCATGTTCAAGAGCGACACTTACTACCAATCAATACAAAGATGAAACATATCCCTTTCCCAAATTTTCCCCGACCATTTCTGGAAAGTACCTCTTTATTTTTACGCAAGCTTGAAGAGTATCACATATGCTTGTTGATATAAGCTCATCCTTCGGACGAGTCCCTCGGAGTATTTTTAACGAACCCTAAGAAGGAGTGGTTCAGTCCCACTATGGGTCTGTCAATGTTTGTTTAACGAGTCCAGAGATAGTAAACTCGAAGGTTTTTCAAGATTATAGAGTTTGGAAAAACACTTAAAAAGAGAACTCTCTCAGTTCCTTTTTCGTAAAATAGTTTGGACGAGATAAAAAAAAAGATAAATTATCGCTCACCAGACGCGTACTTCAAATACTTTATCGAGCGTGAAAATAGCAAGGTCACTCGACGATCTTTTCACGTTTAGAGAGTCTAAAAAGAGCTTAAAGAAGACTCCAGGGGGGTTCCTTTTTCGTATAACCTTATTGAGCCCGAAAAAGCAATAAAACTATGCTTGATCACGTTCTCTTGTTTTTACGAGCATAAGAACGGACAAAAATGATGCTCGAGGTTTTATGTAAAAACCCTAAAAAACAATCAAAATCACATCATAACGGAGAAAAATATGTCCATATTCTTTTTGTAATCATCTATGTTTCACACCTACAAGTCATTACACTCATTTTTATATTAGTAATTAGGTTTAACAATAGATAAACATGAAAACCCAAAAATGACATAGTAAAAAGTAAATTAAATGAGTAAATACACATTGTTACCATATCATTTCACATTTTCACTATTGAGTTCCAAAAACCCCCATTTTACCCTCCGACTTCGGCATTGATTTTCGGGAGCTACAAGAGATCATTTGACGAGCCGTCTGCAGCATTACGGTAAGCTCTTCTTTCTTGATCTTTTCATTGTTTAAATTTCTGATTTCATTGGTTAGTTTTTGCATTTTCAAGTAGTTTTTTGAACCCTACATGCGCACAGGAATTCTCGCAGGCTGCCCATACGGGGCCTGCGAGAATGATACTTTCTCGTAGGCAAGCTTTGAGCCACCTGCGAGGGGTTCGCACTGTGTATAATAAGGCACCTGCGAGCAACGCATAAGTCAATTTTTTTTTAAATATTTATCCAATGAAAAATATTTATCTCATTAATAAAATTAGTAATCCCCTTTGTATGTTTCTTATGCAGATAAATAGCTACAAACATGGTGCTTGAGTGGCAGGAACGAGAACATGAGGAGGATAATGAAAACGCCGAGAATCATCCTCCCACCATAGCTGCATTGAGGGATTGTGGTCTCTTAAAATACTTCTGCATCCCTGGTATGAGGGCCCAGGTTAGATTACTGGAGTATCTAGTCTGGATGTGGGATCCAGACCAATAGGTTTTTATTGTAGGAGCTCATACATTAGCCATTGACATAGAGGACATATACTTCTTGACCGGATTATCCAGACACGGGTCTTATGTCAGTCTGACCGGTAGCAGAGGTGGCAGGTTAAAAATGAGTGAATATTGCAATCAATACTGTGTACCCGAGGCCGAAAGAAAGAAAGGGAAAGTGGCGATATGGGGAGTAACAGACTTGACTCTCTGCACTATTCTCTTCACGATTTCTCGGATGGCTGGGATTTTTTCTCTCCATATGGCAATACAAAGCTATTTCCAGTACACCATCGAGTGTACTGAGCCTTGAGTCTTTAACTGGGCTGATGCAGTATTGCGCAGTATCAAAAAACAACTAACCAAGTGCAGGCGGGGTGAACTGAAACAGTTTGGATATGGATCTTTACTAGTGTCCTTCTTCCTTGAGAGGGTCCCTGTATTCTGACTACAGGCAGAGTGGAACCTATAGGGTCCTAGGGATCCATGCATGCTTAGATGGTGTCGGCTTATGGCCCGGCACGTGGCAGGACCAATCGTCAAATATGCCGATATTTTCTTTGACTGGCTCCGTAACCAAATGCTGATGGTCGATGACTACGCCTATGCCAGGTTGGATTTCCGAAGAGATCCGGACCTGGAACTTCCTGAAGACGCTCAGTGGGGAGACCTCGGTAAGAAGTACACACATTTTCTCTTTTCAAATGTTTTTTTTTTAATTTTTTATAATATTCAAATGTTTTTGTTTTATATTGTTTATCCAAAGACTAATACAAAAATGTTTGTTGATAACACAGATGTTGGACAGTATAGACCTGCTGGCAGTTCTCCTATCCAGAGGCGAGGAGAGGTAGTGGCAGCGGTACCACAGTATGCTGAAGACTATCAGATAGTGGAACATAATTTAGAGGGTCTGACAGCAGACATTCCAAATATGACTCTGGAAGAGATTCCACGACGCGATCAACGTCACACTGTAGGGGTATCAACTGTTATGGGTCGACTGCTCCGTAGGGTAGCTAGGGAAATAGTGTTTTACCGTGAACTTCATCCATGACGTCACTTTGTAGAAGCTATAAGCTTCAATTTTTGATATTTTGGTCTTCAGACAAACTTTTTTGTAAAAAAAACAACAAACTCTTTTGATCGTTATATACAGATGGCTTCTACCAGTTTACTTTATATTGTGTGAATTTTAATGTGTTTGATTTACAAATGGTTCAAATGTCTATCCAATACATAATTTGCCAATGCATCTGTTAATGAATTAAGACATCTAGGAATATGCTGATATTCAATGTGATCGAAGTATCATTCTAAGAGGCGAATTCACAAATACACCCTTAACAAAATAGGATTTTGAATAGAATAGATATTACTTAGCTGAAGTACTACAAGATGCGAGTCGAGTCGTACAACCAAATGACGAATTCCGAGTGAGATAGCATCAACCAATAATTCAATCACGGCGCTATACTCTGCAATGTTGGTTGCAAGGCCAAGACATACACCTTGTAAAGATACAAGTTCGTTTGTTGGGGCATAGATTGCCCACGCAGCGGAAGCAAGGTTTCGAGTACTACGGCTAGCACCATCAGCGAAGCCAATATAGGGTAGCGAAAACTCCGACATCTGGAAATCAAACACAACGTCACATAAGGGCAGAGACCAGATAACGTCAAAAGCAAACTAAAGTAACACACGCAAAGTATGATACATAAAATACAAGTATTTGTGCACAAATGACTTATGCATAATACTTCTTCAAGTACAACCCATTCCTGGGTTCACTCAAAGGGACACCATCGTAATCAACCAGCTCATACGCTCCTTTATCCAAAACTCGACAAACAATATAAGGTCCTCGCCACATTGGCTCGAACTTCCCAGCTCCTAAGACATCTCGATCATGTTCATAAAGAAGAACAAGATCACCTTCAGAGAAAACGCAAGGCTTGACATGCTTGTCATACTGCGCCTTGACACATTTCTTCTGGGCTTCTATTATGAGAGTGGCGTCACATCGAGTCTCATCTAATCGCATCAGATACAACAGACGTTCTTCTTCAGCAGAAGTATTGGGTAAGAGTTCGACAACTATCTTCAGAGAAGGTATCTCACATTCTATTGGAAGAATGGCTTCCACACCATAGACTAATCGAAAAGGCGTAAACCCCGTAGCGGATTTGACAGATGTTCGATAAGCCCACAATGCCAAAAACAACATCGTGTGCCAGTTTGTTTTATGGATTCCTATCATCCGTTGAAGCATAGTTATAATAACTTTATTTATGGCTTCGACTTGGCCATTAGCTTTTGGATAATAGGGTGTTGAGTTCTCATGACGAAGACCCAACTTTTCTGTAAGTTTAGACATCATAAAATTCCTAAAATGACTACCGTGATCAGTAACGATAGCTTTAGGAACACAAAAACGAGCTATGACATGGTTAAAAAGAAAAAATGCTGCAGTCTTTCCAGTATTATCGAATGTTGCCATCGCCTCGGCCCATTTTGTAAAGTAATCAACAGCTATAATGATGTAACCATGCGCCCCGGCTGAGTGAGGGTGACATGTCATGAAATCGATGCCCCATTTTGCGAAGGGACCAACTAAGACCACAGGATGAAGAGGAGCAGGATGCAACCGAATTTTCTGATTGTAGGTCTGGCAGGCATGGCACTTCTGAACGACAGTAATGCAGTCATTGAACAAGGAAGGCCGAAAATATCCTACGCGTAAGATCTTCTGGGCAGTAGCATACCCAGACATATGACCACCACATGCTCCGGAATGGCAGTCATTCAGAGCTTTCTTGGCTTCATCAAACGTCAGACAATGTCGAAAGAAAGAGTCAATTCCTCGACGGTAAAGAGTATCCCCGAGGATGATGTATTGACGTGCTTGATAACGGATGCGACGTTGTTCCGAACTAGATAAAGTAGGCCGGAAAGTCTGGGTCTAGAGATATATAATGATATCCCCATACCAAATATCATCAATATTAATAAGGAAAAGTGATTCATCGGGCAATGAATCTACTGCTACATTTTTCGTGGTAGAGTGAGGAAAATCACATATCAACTCAGCGAAAACTAAGGATTTCTTAGACGTGGCACGATCGAATTCCAAGTCAAACTCCTGGAGTATGAAAATCCACTTGGAGTATTCCCCCCCCCAGCAATTGACGTGTCAAAATATGTTGCATGGGGTTGCAATGAGAAATCACAGTAGTTTTCCTTGAGAGGATATAATGTCGAAAACGTTGAACTGCTTGAACAACAGCCAAGGCCAGTTTCTCAACATATTGATACTTGATCTTCGTGGATGTGAGACTTCAACTCAAGTAATAAATAACATGTTCATCGTGCAAATCATCCTCTTGGACCAAAACCATGCCAATGGTATAATCAGAGGCAGCAATATAAAGAAAATAATCACGACTATAATCAGGAGGAAAGAGAAGTGGAGCTCGGGTGAGGGATAGCTTCAAAACCTCAAAAGAATTGTTAGCAATAGTATCCCAAACGAAGTCTGAACCTTTCTTCAGTAGCAGAGTGAAACCACGAGTAATCTCGGCATAATTAGGAATGAAACGACGAAGAAAGTTTGCTTTCCCCTGCAAACTTTGCAACTGACGCAATGTAGAAGGAGGAGGGAGATTAAGAATCGCCTCAACCTTATGAGGATCTACCCTGATCCCTTGTCATGAAACAATGAAACCTAGAAGACGGCCGGATTCTACGCAAAAAACACATTTGTGAGGGTTTAAATGAATACGATAGAACCGACAACGAACGAAAATAGCTCAGAGATGCGTGGGGTGATCGACTCGACGTAAAGAGTGAGCTGGTAAATCGTCCAAATAGGGTTGAACGATATGCTTTATATCGGGAAAAGCATAAGACATAGCACGTTGAAACGTCGCGCCAACGTTCTTAAGACCGAAGGGCAGTTTCCTATAGGCAAAAGTACCCCAAGGACAAATAAACACAGTTTTATGTTGGTCCTCGGGAGCGATGTTAATTTGATTATAGCCAGAGAAACCATCCATGAGGGAAAAGATTTCACTTCCGGCACAGTCATCAACAATCTGGTCAATGAAAGGGGTTGGAAAGTTGTCTTTTGGACAGGCTTTGTTAATATCCCTATAATCAACACATACACGAATACTGCCACCTTTCTTATCGATTGGAACAGGGTTGGAAACCCATTCTGTCAGAGCCACGGGATAAATAAAGCCGGCTCTGAGAAGTTTTTCAACCTCAAGTTTAATAGTTGCCGCTTTACGTGGGTGTACAGGACGTAGGCGCTGTCGGATAGGTTTAGCTCTGGGGGTATGTCTTTATCTCATGCACAACAATAGAAGGGTCGATACCGAGAATCTCTTCGTAACTCCATGTGAATATGTCACGAAATTCTTTGAACATAGATGTATAAGTGACAATTTCCTCTGGAGAACACGAAGATCCAATATGAACATTTTCAACTATCCCAGGTTTAACGGATATATCAATGGGAATCGTGGGAGATATATTACTGAGGTTCCCTTCGGCAAACACATCATGTGTAGATCCAAGAACGATCGATATGACAACAACGGTCGACGGAGTCGAAATCCATTGGTAGTTCTTGAGAGTGTGTTGTTCCAAAAAGAGTATGGAACGATGATTCCCATTGTCCCAAGGAGTGTCTTCCATGACAGACATGATCATCTCGTCAGTAGGAAAAACAACGCGAAAAGGATCAGGAGACAACTCATCAAGAGAAGAGGTAGAAGGTGTTGCCGATTGAATGGCATGATAAGCCGACTCAACCGGACTTAACGGCATGACGTCGCCGAAATGAGTGTGATCTCCAGGGTCATGGACTATCCAAGGGTCATGTGACATAGGAATTTCATGAGGTATAGTGGAGATCATATTGATAGAAGCAACTGACAGGCATGGAATATCGGGCGGTGGAATGGGAAAAGTACCCATTAACGAGGAATCCTTTAAAAGGCCTAGCCCGACATTCTCATAACCCGGTGGGGTTTTAGCTATAAACGACACATTGCCAGTACGAGTATCAGAATTAAAGAAGGCAAGTTGGTCAACAGTAACAACCTTCCCTTGATGAGGAAAGCATACTACAAGGAAAAGTGTTGACACAACAGCACGCATGGAATCTATCTAGCTACGACCAAGCAAAATATTATAATCTAGGGGAGCATCGAAAACTTCCACTTCAACTTGGACTGTCTTACCTTCTAGAGTAACGGGCAACGATGGAAGAACACCGTAAGGCTTAAAACCAGAGCCATTAAAGGCTTTCAGAATATTTTTTGATTCATTTAAGGGAGGAGAGCCAATGGTTTTCCAATAAGCAAGAGACATTACACACATAGAGGCACCCTCATCGATAACAATTCGACAAATGTTCTTATTAGAGACAACAACTTGAATTTGAAACACAAGTTGAGGGGGTAACCTTGGAATATGATCTTCCAAGTCAAAGACTATTAAATTCGTATCTGTTGGGTCAATTCCACCTATAGCTTTCAACAAAGCCTTCCGTTGTGTAGGACAAGACTGAAGGACTTCAAGGGCTGACATTGTTGAAGGTGCCTGGGCCAAATCTTCTACAATGCTGTAGTTCTGGGCCGCACGAGCCTAAGGATTGAAAGCTGACTTGCGAACGACACCTTTTGGGGGCCGTATGACTGTATCAAGGCTCGATATTTCGAGATGAAGAGGACCATTTGTAGGTGGATTCGGGGGAGAGAGTTGTACCAAAGAAGGAGGTACATCGTCAACCTTCTCCTTAGACAGAGAATAATCTTTGGCTCTAGTTGCAATTACAACATCATTTTGCTTCGAATCACCAGTACACATCAAAACGTATGATGTCGTAGAAGTAGATGGTTGGTCATGGATGACCAATTGGGTCTGTTGTTGAGACGGGAAGGGTTGGGATAGGACTGCCGGCGTAGATGGTTTTGGCGTCCCTTGAAGGAACTTAGTAACTTCGTCACGTCGAGGACAATCCTTCGTATAGTGATCGTCACCACAGATAAGGAAAGGGTACCTTGGTTTGCGCTTATCCCGATCTTCAACAGGAGGAGGTTTAGTTTGTTCTGTTGGATTATTATTCTTGCCCTCCTTATTCTTGCCTCTCCCCTTTTTAGATTTACCTTTACCGGTCGAGGTAGATTGAACAACGTTCACCTCAGAGGTTTTACCGGCGGGAGTGGTAGGAGACGGAGCATTTTGAACATTAGAAGATGTAGATTTAGGGGTTGTATTTGAAACATAATGTGAGTGGGTATGGGTAGTACCAATCACACCATCAGCTGCATGCGAGGCAGCTGGAGTAGTTGAAGTGCTAGAAGTACCAGGGTGGGGTAGTTCAGGTAGAAAATCGTAAAGTGTTCCCGTTTGTGAATAAACGAGATCGAGATATTGTGCACGACTTATAGCCTGCTCCTTCGTAACAACACCACCCATGGAAATGTCTTTACCAATTTCGTTCACAAAAGATTTCGTGAACCATTCGGCCAGTAACTGGTCAGGGAGTTCAAGTTTAATGAGAGGTCGTCTCCGTCTCCACTCATGTATATGATCCAAGATGTGAGTGCCTTTAGTTTGTTTAAAGGAAGTTAAAATATCAGTCCCAGTATCATAACGGATCGGTAACTAGTAATGTGTAAGAAATGCCATAGAAAGGGTGTTAAAATCAAAGAAGAAACCTCGTGGCAATTCAATATACCACTTCGCAGCAGACCCTGTAAGGGTTCTTTGAAAAAGACGTAGGCGAATAGAGTCATCCATCAAAGAGTTGGATGAACACCATAGATGAAAGGTCATTACGTGATTGTTTGGGTCCTCTCCCACCTTGCCATCGAATTTGGGAATGTCCGATGGAAGCTTGGCTGGAATAACGGGCCATTGGGGAGAGTGACAAATAGGATCATTCAGAATCCTAGACAAATCTGGCAAGTCCAAAGTAGCAAGAAAAGGTAACTGTCTATTCACCTGTGGATACTGGTGGCTTTGGGGTGGAAGCCCTATCGGCAAACCAGTAGGACCGTAAGCAGTCTGCCCATAGTGGGAAGACCCTGGCTGATTCGGTGGTGGTTGGAGAGGATAGTAATTGCAAGGATGGTAACCTTGAGTTTGAGTAGGGACCTGAGGTTGAGTAGTATGACTCTGACCCCAAATAGGATTAGGTATACCTAGATAGGGTTGGCCTATAGTAGGGACAAATTTCTTCCCCCCAGCATTTTGAGGAAAGTTTTGTAAAATCCGATTCCAATACTGGGCCAATTCAGGAGGTATGTTTTGTCCAAAAGGTGAAGTTGGTCCCCCTACCGTGGGTTGTGCGCCAATGGAAGGTTGTGTAGTAATTGGATTTTGACCAATAAGAGGAAATTGAATCGTACCACCTTGTCCACCAATAGGAATCTGTACATTTGTTGCCACGGTCGGGATAGTGCCACTAGGGTTAGGATTGCCAGAAGGAAAAGGAGGGAGAGTCGGAATAAAACCAGGAATAGTGTACCCAGGAAAAGGAGGACCACCTGGAGAACTGGCTGGGGTTTGCGAAGGTGTTGGATTGGAAGCATTCAACAAAGATTTCAATGCATGATAACGGGTGGTAGTGTCGGATTGACCTCAAGTATTCGCTGGGTATTAATAGGAGCAAGAGTAGCTGCAGTAATTTCGGTTTGGACACTCATAGTATTCGCGAGATGGGCCATCTCGGGAGGAAGAACAAAACGATAAGTGGTAGTCTCTGGTGTAGTTTCTGTTTCAGGAGATACTGGAGGGTTGATTTCATAGACGGTGGGTGCCTCAGTACAAAAAAGGACTCGTCGAAAATCACCCGACCAAAAAGGATCTTGGCCTACTACACCGGGAGAAGGCCCAACGGTTGATTCAGAAGATGTAACAACGACTTCATCAGAAGAATTTAAATGCACAAAAGGTCGTACACCACGGTGAATGCGATAGTCCTCTCTAGTATTGGTAACTCGAAAATCTTCTAGAGAGTCAGTTCATTCTACCTGTGGATGTGGTGTAGTGACAACTGGAACGTCACTTGTTTCCCCGTGTGATAGGGTAACAACTGGGACTTCACTCTGGCGAGGAGAGCCCTCAGGTGTACCGGTAGGCAAAGGTTGAGGATTGTCTAGATGCTCTGGAGATAAACCTTGCATTCTATGTGAACGTCATGGGGGAGCAATTGTAAAGAAGTGACAAGCTCTGTGAGAAAATTCTTAAGGTCAACTCTGAGAAACAAACAACATGCACTAGTAAACAAAATCTAGGAAGCAATCACCAAGCAAACAAAACCTTCTAATTTCGAAGCCACTAGTTGGTGATGAAATCCAATGTCGTAACAACGAGACGAGAAGGGGCGGGGCTAGGATGGAAAAGTTACGTTGACGACCTGCTTAATGAACTTACACCCTGGTGCAAGCTCCCACACATAATCATGGGTATACCATCCAAGGAGCTCGAGTGAGTTTGATCAACGTTAATTCCAGGTACCGTGAAGACTTTCCCCTCCACGGTCACCTTGGGTAAGAACCTAGAGAGATAGGCCACTAAGGTCACCACAAACAATAGTAAAAACTGGGGGAACAGTCGTCAATCTGATCCACACGTAAGGGCAGGGTATCTGGCCCGAAATCAACTCAAAGGCTTCCACTCATCATTGTGGGTATACCTCGGAGTGACCCCCGTAATACGTGCAATCTCTACACTGATGTCAACAAAGCAGGGTGAGTAACTCTGCCAACACCAATGCGACCTAGTGCTTGACCCTTGTGTTAGAAGGGCTTCCCAGGACAATATGTTGCAAATGGATTTTACACTCCCTAACTCAAGATACTATTGTGTGTTTTGAGCTTTTGGAGAGTGTATCTCTCTTCCTACTCCAAAGCACTAGCCTAACTAAATGTTGGTGTAAAAGAGCCCTAGAAAAGAGTTACTAGATAAATTTTAAGATTACACAATGTTTTTAAGGGCTATTGTTTACTCAAAGGTAACAGAAACGAAACTGGTGTTGTATGACTCTGACCCAATAATGCAAGGATGAAAATTAAATGTATCACTTTCCTTTCAATGAATCCTATATACGGGAGAGAGAAGTTTTCTAAATCAACCACGAATTATATGCACAATTTCCTTTCAAATATCAATGCAAACAACCAGTTATCAAATGGCTAATCTCTATGTTTTCTTTTTCAAAGCTTCAACATTCTCTAAAATTTGATTTTCAATGTTTTGTAAATAACAAAAACAATTTGATGAAAGAAAACTTTTGTGTTCACTTTTCAAAAAGAACTCGCACTATATCAATGAGAGAGCAGAAAATCAAATCACAACAAATCAAGCAATAACAACCTAATCAACTCTTTCAATGAAAGAAAAAACAAAGAACAAACCAAATAGTCTTCTCAATGCAAATGAAAATGTTCTTTCAAACCATAAACAAATGAGAAAACCAAGTAAACTTAATTCTCAACCAATCACTGGATCCCAACAATTCTAACACATTCAGAATCTAAAGTCAGAGAGAATGGTTTTGCCAGAAGAGTCGAGAAATGAAAATCAAGCCACAAATGGAAAGAAAAGCCTAGAAACCCTAAGACTATTCACACATGCAAACTGAAGCAAAAAGTTATGAATCAACAGTCCAAGAAACCAATGAGAGGCATTCCAACTGATCTGAGCAGTTGAAAAGACCAAAACTCAATTTCAAAATTTTGAAAAATCTTGTTCGCAGGTGAGCAGTATTACACAATGCGAGAATCATAGATTCTCATAGGTAACCTTTGAGAAAGGTGTGAACACCTCACACTGGACCCTATGAGCAGGGTGCGAACTACACCAGTTCTCGCAGGCTGCAATGAGATGCAGTGCGAGAATTATTGAACTTAATCAAAAAATTGAAAAATGAAGCAAATTTCAAAAAGGCTTCTGGACCCAGACTGTCTATCAGGATATCCTGAAGACTCAGAGACTGATAGGACAGGAGAAAAATGAAATCAAAGCAAATGGCCACAGAAAAATACAAAAAGCCACCAAAAAATGGGATTGTTCCCCAGTGGAGTCGCCAATTTTGTTTTAGGATAAATCTGTAAGTGCGGACACAAACCGATCTCCCTAGATCCACCTGAATCTAGAACAAAACAGGACAGAATGATACTCTTTCCCTAGATTTAGATTATTGAATGTACTAGGAGGCAAGAATCATGAGCATACCTTATGATGGCTTCCTTGGGTCTTTGTTGTACCAGCTTCGCTCCAATGCTCTTGTGCAGTCACGATCAAGACAATACAAACCAATCGAAGTGAAGTAAACACATTCTATTCAACAATTAATATATGCATTTGATCAAGGAGTTATGCAATAAAGTACAATTCACTTTATGGGAAAGGGACACATTGCTGTATTATATTGATAGAAAATAAAACTTACAACCAGAGCCTTGATGTTGCAAGCCTCCTTTCGATGACCGCTAGCTCTGACACACACACTTTCTCACTTGCATGAAGAAGATCAACCACTTTTGATAACCTTGTTGGAGTTCTTAGCTGCTGTAGCATCAGTCCTTCACACAATCTTTCACAAATTATCCAATGTCTTCTTAACTTGTTTGCTTCTAACCTTTTCCATGATAATCCTCTCAATATATAGGAGGAAATGAATTAGTTACTTTGATAAGAATGATCCCAAAATATCAGGAAATCCAGTACTTAGATAACCATTCGAATGCCATCTCATCATTCTAGAAGATTCCCTTCTAGAAGTTTCAAGAATTCTTCTTTTTCTCTTCTTTAGAAAGTGTTTACACCCCAACAATTAGGCACGGTGAAAACTTCTCACACCCTGGATTAAGGTAACCTGTGAGAATCAAGCACTCTCGCAGGAAAATGTATAGACAGCGTGCGAACCTTCCTCAAAACTGTGATTTTTGGAGAAAAATGAAGGTAACTTTTCTCAGGGAAAGATTCTAATGAAGAGCCTGAGTACACCATCCTTAATACATCATCATGATGACCAAAATCATGGGTAACAGGAGTAGCGGTAGAATAAAACCATAGACGGCATGGTATTTGACCACAGAGAGAGAGCGCTCAACACTTGGGGTGTTGGAGCCGTAAGATCTGTTTGGGAAAAAGGAAAGTCCTTTATGACCATCAGATTCAGAAAAGGTGCAGGAGGGTTATCCTGGAATTCTTTCAGAGTTCGACAATCAGGACAAATGGAATGCATTGAGGCATAAAATTTCGAAGGAGATATACACCATAGATCATAGGAAAATATCCTGACCATTAGATTCGTGTCTAGGAAGGCAAAGGAAAATCACTTCGGAGGATTTCTAGTGTGGAGTGTGACAAACTCCCAAAGTCCCGAAGTAGATCGCAACCATTCGTTGGGAAGGAAATGCGTCAAGAGATCGTTTACTTCGAGTGGAAGTACTTCATGAGGAGGCAAGAGCTGTGAGTTTGAAATTCCCGAACCCTGAAATGACAAAGTCGCTCATAGTTGTTGATTGTGAAGGAGGACACGAGTCAATAGATCGTGAACTCTGAGGGAAAGTGTTCTGGGAAAAAGCAAGCATAGAGGAGTTGAAACTCCCAAAGCGCAAAGAACCGAAGTGGTGAGTCATGATGACATCACCTGGAGGTGATGTGGACACATGGGATGTGTGCCATGTGTCAGTGGGTTTAGAAGCCGTGGAATATTGAAATGGAATTTGGAACGTGACGAGTGTCACCCATCTAAATGGGCCATGTATCAGTTGCTAGTATTCCACCATGTGGCATCCCATGTGAGCATGGTGAATGGGACCCAAAGTTACGTAACAAAGTTAAGGGTCAGAGGACCCACAATGGTGTTGATCACGATACATCAAGATCAACGACCAGGAGACATTGCGGGGACCTAAGTTGCACGGAAGATAATTATCCAAGGCGGTCCCACAATCCAAACCGCGGTTTCACCAAGGGTTTACGTGTTAGTGTCAGAAGAATTATAGGATAAAAGGAGGGTTACTCCAAACCACCGTTGCATGCCCCTGCAATTGGGAAAACGTTAAGTGATGTAACGTAATAATGTCACCTAAGGTGACGTGGGAGTGTTCAAAGATTAATGGTTCGAGGTGTGCGGACGTGAAATATTCTGAAGTCCCGAAGTCTCGGAACTCATATGCTTGAAGTTCCACAACAAAGTGTCAGTCATAGGATGTTGGGTAGATGTGGACTGTTGATCCACCCTATTGCGCGATTTTGGTAACTCAAAACTCCGAGTGACTGTTATGTTATGCCTGGAAATATTCTGAAGCTGAAGGTTGAAGGTCTGAGTGTGCGCTTATTTATCTAGCACTTGGTCACAACCCATGGTCACATGATTTGGGGAATTGAGATAAAGGGGCTAGTGCCTGAAAAAATAGTAGAGAAAAGCTCTGAAAGAAGAAATCTGTGAGGATTCTTGATTGAACGAGAATCACAGAGAATGAAAACTGAACGTTATCTTGAGTCATATTTTTTTATGAATGTTGTGGGATTTGTTAAGGAATAATGGCCTGACAAACTCCGATTGTCTATAGATTATGTTTGCAGAAGTTTAACGAGTGCCATAACCGAATAGAATTTCCACTGAGTGAAAAATAAATGGAAGAGACACATAATGCTTCCAGTTCAGAGAACGAAGCTAAAGGGATGGATGTTCATTTGGGATTTGAAGGGTTGAATTCCAATGAGCATGGAGAAGAGATAGATAAGGAAGGGAATATGATGAAAATCATTGAAAGATTGCAGAAAAATGCCTAAACTCACCGAGCAGATAGCAAAAAGCTCATGAAAGCTAAGAAATGTAGGGAGAATTCATCTTAAAGTTGATGAAGAGTTTGGAGAGAATAGAAAAGAAGTTGGACAAGGAGAGAGACTCAAGAAAAACAGGGAGTCACCAGAATTCTGAAGGAAGAAGATCAAGGAGTGTTGTAGACACCAACATCACTCCCAAGGTCACTCCAAGAGGAGGGCACACAGTAGTTCAAGCCCATCTCCTACCAGAAATCACAAGATATCTGGAGTGGATGAACTAAAGGGTGAAATGAACAAGATTAAGCCTCCTACGTTTGATGGAGAACACAAGAAGGAGGAAGGTGCCGAGGCATGGTTTCTTGGCATGAGGAAATATTTCCAACTGTAGAATTATTCCTCTCATGCAAAAGGAAGAATTGCGATATATCAAATTAAAGGAAAAGCATCCATGTGGTGGGATCAACTTGTGTAGGTGAAACACATTAGAGAGAAATATATCACTTGGAGAGAATTCAAGATTTATTTTGAGAAGAAATACTTGACTAAAAGATATTATGAAACAAATATGAAAGAGTTCTTTGAACTCAAGTTGGGCAGCATGACCATTGATGAATACGAATGAAGGTTTTTGGAATTACTGAAGTATGCTATGTTCATCAAGGCTGAGACTGTCAAGATTAAAAGGTATCTGAGTGGACTTCCACCTTCCATTGGGGACATGATTCAGTATGAAGTCCCTAAGACTATAGAATAAACGATAATAAGAGTGAAATACCTATATGAGCAACAAAGAGAAAAGCCTACTTTTCAGAAGGCTTGGGATGACCAGAAGAAGTTTAATAAATAACAGAGGCAGAAACAGTACTCAAGGAAAACCATCATTTAGAGAGACTAGAATGGATGACATAGGGGGATAAAGGCCAAGGTAGACGCCCATTCAGTGTTGGGGCTGTCAGAGAAACCATAAGTACAGAGATTGTCCCCACAAAAATGGAAAAGTGAGAGTTGTCCACAATGTTCAACATGTTGAAACAATGGAGGACGTGGGCAATAGAATACCCAGGATCTATGCATCCCTGGACAACAAGCAAGATGAATTTCAATCACACATGATTGAAGTGGAAGGTATGATCAATAACCATCCCTTCACTATTTTAATTGATTCAGGGGCTAGCCATAGTTATATAAATCCTAAAGTGGTGGAAAGTTTGCAATTGTTAAGAAGCAAACATGAAAAGTCTTGGTTAGTGCAGCTGGCTATAGGAACCTAGAAAAAAGTCATTGAGTTAGTTAAGTCTTCTCCAATGGAAATGAATGGACTGATGATCCAGATGGATATCGGTGGCCACCCACCTTCTCCAACTAGCTCAAAACAATTTTCTGACATTTTTGGCAATTTACTATTTTTAGCAGTTTTTCGGGTCCTGAACTTTTGGAGCCGTTTTGAGGCCCTAAACGATGTTTTTGGGGGTATGTTGCTAATTTTTTTTTTTCAAATATTGTAGTCCTCGGATACATCTTTCCGTTGAGCTATTATATGCCTAAAACGAAGATCGTATGCAAAAGTTACGACCCCGGGAAGTTGATGTACTCACTTACCCAAACGGGGCCCACATGACTTTTGGCGCTTCATCTCCTAGGGTTAGGTTTTTCGATGTCTAGGACTTTTGGAATTCCTGTTTATTGTAAAAATGCCTTCAGAGCCTCATTGTAATCATCTTCTTGCGAATGCGTGCTGCCGTCACATCTCTTCTCAGAGATAAGCCGCCACCATTCCAGCAAGCTTGTTTCTGCTACATTTTACAGTTTCAGCTTATTTCGTTATTTAATAGAAAACCAGTTTTACTGTATCTCTGTTATTTTTGTGTTAAGCACATGTTAATAATCAGTATTCATTTCTTTCTTCTCATAAAATCCGGATCAGTGGTATCGGAGCGGTCTGCTCCTTGTCGTCTTAGTGCATGTCCCCAATGAGGTCGGAGTACAAAGAATTGGGTCTCGAGCTTGTTTCTCTTGAGGAAAGAAGCTCTCGCACGCTCAAGCGACCTCCCATGGCAGGGGAAAATAAAGATGATGAGATAGGAGATCCTTTCAAACTATTGATTGAGGAATCCCTCACGCAACAGAGGAACGAGATGATGGACAATTTCGCGCAAATCCTTCGGTGACTACCAACAGGCGAAGCATCTTCTTCGAACGGAGGCGTCGCCCCCTTCAAGGTACAAATAAACTTTGATATTCCTATATTTGAAGGTTAGATAGACGCAGATGCTGTAGACAAGTGGTTGAATCTACTAGAAGGGTATTTTTCTGTTCATAAATTTTCGAATAGAGAAAAGATTACGTTCGCACTCCTCAAAGCCATTCCCCATGTCAAAGATTGGTGGGAAACTTTCTGTGAGCAAAAGGAAATAGAGGAAACCTCATTATTTTCAGTCACGACCACTTGGGAATCCTTCAGGGATGCTATTAAGGAACAATACTACCCTGTCAGAAGTTATGATGACCTATATACCAAATGGACCACACTGCGGCAAGAAAGAGACCAAGCAGTGCCAGATTTCACAAATATCTTCCATACCTTGCGCACCAAGTTGGGTATCAAAGATTCAGAGCGACATCTGGTGCTCAAGTATCGTGGTTCTCTGCATAGATACATCCATACCGAAATGGAATTTCTAGACATCTCATCCTTGGGCGCGACCTACCGATATGTCGTCAAAATCAAGTAGAAGCTCAAACAAAAGAGGCGGCAATTTGGGCCTGGGAACCCCTCACAAAAAAAGCCAGGAAAGGGTGGCCCCAAACCACCAAACAAAGGACAGAGCAAAGATGGAAAATATCAAGACACCCAGTACAAGTCGCAAGCAAAGAAGGACACCGGAAAGACAAAGAAAGATACCGGGAAGTGGTGCGACTTCCATAAGAGCCCTTGGCATAACACTGCTGACTGCCGCTCAAAGCAGTCGTTGGTGGCCGAAGTGAAAGCCTCTAAATCAGATGCAGATTCTGACTCTGAGACAGAACCAGAAAGGAGAAGACGGATCATTGATGCGAAACCCAATGCCAGCGTCGCCACCACCAAGCTCCATCCTAGTGAACCAGATGAGCCAGAAGAAGGAGAGCGCCTCTTCCATTCACAGATGTGGGTAAAAGGCACCCCGCTGCACTTCATCGTGGATAGCGGTAGCTAGAAGAACCTCATCTCAGCAGAGGTCGTCAAGCGGTTGGACCTGTCAACAACGTCGCA
>ML777076.1:343452-363117 GCA_009831015.1 Picea engelmannii | reverse complement strand
GATTCATTGGTACAATGGTTTTCTTCTGCCATGGAGTCTGAGTTTGAAATGTCTATGATAGGTGAACTGCCATTTTTTCTTGGTCTGCAAATTACTCAGAGGTCTGAAGGGATGTTCATTTCTCAAGAAAAATATCTAAGAGACATGTTGAAAAGGTTTCAAATGGAAGATTCTAAACCTATGGGCACACCTATGGTTACTGGATGCAAATTAAGCAAGGATGATGACTCACTTGATGTTAATCAAAGTTCATATAGGTCAATGATAGGCAGCCTGTTGTACATCACATCATCTCGCCCAGACATAACGCATGTTGTTGGAATTGTAGGAAGATATCAGTCTGCACCTAAACAGAATCATTTGCTAGCTGTCAAAAGGATATTCAGATATTTGAAAGAAACAATGAACTATGGCCTATGGTATCCTAAGAATCAAAATTTTCAATTATCAGTCTACTCATATGCTAATTGGGCTAACTGCATGGATGAAAGGAAAAGCACGAGTGGAGGTGCGTTCTTCTTAGGAGATTCTCTAGTAGCATGGTTGAGTAAAAAGCAAGGTTCCATTTCTTTATCAACTACAGAGGTAGAGTACATTGCTGCTGCTACCTGTTGCACTAAGGTATTATGGATGATTCAGACACTTGCAGACTTGGAGGTAAAATATGCTGCACCGATCCCAATTCATTGTGATAACACTAGTGCCATCAGTGTATCCAAGAATCCTGTATTCCACTCTAAGACCAAGCATATTCCCATAAAATACCATTTTCTGAGAGAGCAGGTCATCAATCAGATTGTTCAGGTCCATTACATTCCAACCAAAAAATAAATTGCATACATCTTTACTAAACCCCTAGCCAAGACACCATTTGAATATCTCCGACAGAAGCTAGGTGTCATCCCATTTCACACCTAAGAGAGTCCATCCTGTTAGGGGGAGTTTGTATTGATTGAATATCTGATACCTCCAAAAAATACTGCAATAGATGGGGAGCATGTTTCTTTGACATTGATGTCAAAGGGGGAGAAGAGCAGTGGTCTAGACCGGATTCTACAGTTGGAGGTCCAAATAGATTAGCGCAGTCGTTCAAGGTTGGCATCAATGCCAAAGGGGTAGATTGTTGGCATGTTTACAAGAAGAGCATGCTTGTCATTGATGGCAAGAACAACAAAAATGATGACATGTCTACAGGAAATAACAACAAAAATGATAGCATGCTTACAGTTATTGATGGCAAGAACAACAACGACGAAAGTATGGTTACAGGAAAGAATAGTAGTGACATTGGCAGGTTTACAGTTGGGAGACAACAATGGAAAATAGGCAGGCAAGGAAGACCAGCAGCGATGATGGCATGGAAAGATCAAAAGCTAGTGGACTTAATCTCCATTTTGGAGTTTCAGATACCAGGAGTTGGAGGAGTCAAGATTCGAGACTCTTCATCATAGGAGTCCCGAAGTTGCGAAATGTGAAACATCAAAATCCCGAAACAGGCACATCAAACCATGACTTAATCTCCATTTCAGAGTTTTGAATACCGGGAGTTGGAGAAGTCAAGAGTCGAGACTCTTCATCACAGGAGTCCTGAAGTTGCGAAATGAGAAACCCCAAAATCCCAAAATAGACACAATGAAGGCCCGTGAAGTTTCAAAATCATGATAAGATCTTTGATCTGACTCCATTTCAGAGTTTCGGTGATCGCGAGTTAGAAGAGTCAGAGTGACTCGCAACAAATTCACGAAATGTGAAATTGTGAAATGAAGTTTCGAATAAGGCTGTGGTCACAGTTAATGGTCACATCTGTGAAAGATGGAGGAAGGAGCTAGTGCAACCAAGCTCCATTTCGGTGATCACGACTTGGAGTGTCGACACCCTTCATCATAGGAATGTCGAAATGGGAAATTGTGAAAGCTCTTTATCGATAAGCGCTTGGTCACCACCAGTGGTCACATCATCGAAGAACAGTAGAGAAGAGCTCGAAGAGACAAGCTCCATTTCGGATTTTGGGACATGGAGAGTCGAGACGACTCTTCACAGAATCTCCGAAATGCGGAAATGCGAAAAACACCTTTTGGTGTAGGTTTCGGATACCGGGAGTTGGAGTGTCAAAACACTTCACCATAAGGAATGCCGAAATGTTGAAATATGGAAATGCGAAAAAAACCTTTTTGGTATAGGTTTCGGATACCGAGAGTTGGAGTGTCGAAACACTTCGCCATAGAAATGCCGAAATGTTGAAGTGTCGTAATGAGAAATGGGGAAATAAACGCAGGACCCTATGCATGTAATCCAATGGCGTTGGATACTTGGAAATCTTATCGAAGGGCTACTATTTCTCTTCACAGTTAATCGATCAGTTACGATTCAATTGCTGATGCATTTTCAGGGAGGTTCATAGTGTAACTGCTAGAAACGACTGATGGTTTCTGTCAGAGGACTCAAAGAGACTTCAGGGTGATCACCAGAGAAGATGAAGAGCCTCAAGGCATATGCCAGTGGAATGAAGACTGTTTATAGAGGTGATTGACAAATGGAAGAGCATTGAAGCCTGTAACTGCAACAGAGAGGATGAGATCGAGTATGATAGAGAAGACAAAGAGTCTTGACCACTAGACAGGCTAAGGAATCTCAGCATAACACCCAGTGATGATGGATGCATGGGTTTAACTACCAGAGAAGATGAAGAGTTGTAATGATGATCAGGCAGAGAACTCGACATGGGGAGAGCATGCAGAAGAATTGCGTAGATAGCATGCACAAGGTGCATAGAGACTATAAGAATGTAGAACAAAGAAGAGATGAGTGTTGTTGAGAGTGATAGAGGCGTGTAGAAAGAGGCAGAGTATTGCAGCTGAAATGCATAGAAGACGAATGGTGCACATAAGGGAGATGGCACGTAGAGCATAAAGCGCAGCAGAAGAAAAGAATAGAGATGCATAGCTGAGACAATAAAATAAGGCTGAGGTGCACTTGTAGAGAAAAGAAGAAGATCAGAAAGCACAAGAAGATGCAGGCAGAGAGACACCGATACATGAGAGTAGAGCAGCATAGCAGAATAGTGATAAACCTGGTAAGCCAATGACAACTATTGAATCACTGTAATAAGTTTCAGTAGAAAATATTTATATTTCAGGGTGGTAAAGAGGTGCTAGGGAGGACTGTTGTCCTCAGAGGTTCAAGTGGGTGCTTGAACACAGGGAGTTGTAGCTTCCATCTGGTTGCAGCCAGAGAAACCAGGGTGGCAGGGTGGTGCAAGGGAGAACTGTTGTTCTCTGTTATACAGGTTGGTGCCTGTGTGACTGGAAGTTGGTGCTTCCATCCAGTTGGTGCTGGAACACTTAGGGAGTTGGTGCTTCCTTCTAGTGGGTGCTAGAGAAACCAGGGAGTTGGTTCTTCCTTCTAGTGGGGTGCTAGAGAAACTAGGGAGTTGGTGCTTCCTTCTAGTAGGTGCTAGAGAAAACAGATAGTTGGTGATCTCGGCAAGTTGCAGCCTGCAAAACAGAGGTTGTAGCCTCATAATGAGTTGGAGCTCATATGTATGATAATGTACAAAATGTAAAGATTACTTATCATATAAAGAAGAAGATGTTTTTACCCTTTATGGGTTTCCTTAGGAAATATCTGTCTCTGTGTATCTCATATGTGTGAATGATGTTGAATGTTCTATTGCTTACTTCCCTGCATTATTGTGATTTTCATTAATTGTTCTGGAAAGAGTTTAAAATAAGCATAATTGTTTAATCATGGTAACAATTGATTCACCCCCCCCGGCCCCCCTCTCAGTTGTCCAACAAATTGTGTCTGACAGGGACCTGAAATTTACCTCCAAGTTCTAGAAGGGGTTGTTCAAAGGATTTGGAATGAATCTAAACTTTAGCACAACCTATCATCCTGAGTCTAATGGACAGATAGAGAGGGTGAATAGAGTAATAGAAGACACACTAATGATGTATGTGACAGACAAACCATTGAAATGGGAAGACTACCTACATTTGGTAGAATTCGCCTATAATAATGGGTATCAAGAATCATTGAAGATGAGCCCATTTGAAGCACTTTATGGAAGAAAGTGAAATACTCTAGTAAGCTAGGATAATCCAGCTGATAGAGAAGTAGTTTGGCCAGAGTTGTTCAAGGAAATGGAAGAACAAATGCTAAAATTAAGTAGAATTTAAAGGTTGCCCAAGATAGAAAGAAAAGTTATGCTGATAAAAACAGAAACCACAAAGAGTTTAAAGTGGGCGATCATGTTTTCCTGAAAGTGAAAGCCAATAGAAGTTCCCTGAAGTTGGGAAACTGCACCAAGTTGGCAGGCAGATTTTGTGGGCCATTTGAAATCCTAGAAAGGATTGTTCCAGTTGCATATATGCTTGCATTACCTGCATCCATGACTGTACATAATGTGTTTCATGTTTCATTACTTAATAAATATATACTTGATGCTAATCATGTAATCGATTGGACTGTGATTTAGGTGGAGCAAGAAGGTGTCCTGCAAGTGCATCTTGTGCGCATATTGGACCGGAAAAGCAAACAACTCCAGAATCAATCCATAGGGATTATAAAGGTCCATTGGACCTGGTATGGTCCCGAGGACGTGATATGGGAGCATGAGGATGCTATGCGGGCAGAATACCCACATTGTTTTGAAGATTTTGAAAATCTTTTTGATGTTGTGTAAAATTTGCACTGAGGACAATGCAAAAGTAAGGGGAGAGGATTGCAATATCCCCCGGTAGAGCCCCAATTGTAATTATGAATTGTAATCATGTTTTGTAGGTTGGTGAGTCTAGTATTGATAAGCTAGTGGGCTTATGTGTTTATTAGGCCAGAGAGCCTAAGTGTTAAAGGCCAAGAGCCTATTTTTGTATATGTAACTATGCAGAACATTAATAAAGATTAAACATCATTGCGTGCAAACCGCCCACAAAGAAAGAGTGATGGGGGACTAAGCTTCCACAAGGTGGGTGAGGTAAAGGGGGATAAAAGGTTGGAAAGAGGGCATAATCTTAGGGGCTTAAGTCCTTGGGAATAATGATTTACTATTATTCTAAAGTGGTGTGAATGGTATACTTTTATCCTAAGTTCCTGGAAAAGGGAATGCGTACTTGATGGAGTGCATGCAGCTTCATGGGCGACATGTGTCGGCCCAGGCACATGCAATTTAACCCAAGAATTTAGTTGTGATGGGGGTTCATTCTCCATTTTTCAGGCATCCACTGTTTGTCCTGCTGTGTGTCTGTGTCCAATTCCTGCATACCCTCCCACAACTCTGAAACTAGAAAACCATAATGTTTTCCTGAGAAGCCAATGTATCCGTTGTCTGAACCGTTTAAGTCTATGTTCAACCTCTATGTTGATTCCTTGTCACATACCCTAAAACTAGTGGAAAACCTGTGGATTGAGACATGTCACATGTGTACCCTATGAGCCCTGCCTATCCATTCTTGGAGATTCGATTCCTTACCCAAAATATCTTTGGGTTGCTTCCTTCTATTTTTCCTGAGTGGAATTGACTAGTTTTTGTTGTTGTTATCCTCACCTTGCAAGAATTGGGATGAAACTGGTTGAAGAAGTGGATTGTCAGGCTCGTAGTTGAATAGGTAGGTTGTCAGGTCTGTGAGCAACTCTCTCTAGGTGAGAGAGTCTGCTGGGAAGTGGTTTTCTCCCAGAGAGAGTCCAGCACCAGCTATGGAGCTATGAGAATTATTGATCTGGCCTGTTTTCGAGACCCAGAGAAGGAGTTGAAGCACCGATGGATTGTTATTGTGAAGGTGTATACTCTCTGGTAGAACATGCATGTGGGGAATGAGAGTTCATGAGTAGTGAGTGTAAGAAGGCTCTTGGAGAGAATCCTTTCGGTTGCTCTATGTAGTTTTCCTGTAACCTCAGCCTAGTCTAGGATTCCCTTACCTTAGGTGGAGCTTAGTCCAACTCGGGCGTGATCCACTATTGAGTGTGATGAGAAGCATGGTCTAAGGCTGGGAGGTTCGTGGAAGGTCTGCCCATAGTTGGTGGAGTTACTACAATTTCAAAGATAAGTATCATTATGTGTTTAATTTCAATTAAAATGCATGTCTATGATGCTTGTAATATTATCATGTATTTTGTTGCAAGTGGAATTATTGTTAATTCTAATTAATTTTGTATGTTAGTGGTAATTGTGTGTTTACTTTGTGTTAAGTCATTTAACTTCATTTAAATGCATGCTTTATAAGTGTTATTCCACATAGTAGCCTTTCCCGGAAGTGGGATTGATGGAAGGGGATGTTACACCCTCACATACCATAACACATCCTCCTTGAGACCCTTCCAAGAGAATATCTCCTTCACATGCCTATAAGTGTTCATATACCTTGGGTGTTCTGCCAATGGAACGTCACAAATTTCCCTCAAGATATTATCCTTGAGTATGGACTCAACAAAAAGATAGATCCTACCCTTGTAGTAGATGATTCCATCCACTACTTTGTACATGTCATCATGAACAATGCCCTCCAAAAGATCACAAGTGAAAGTATTCTTGGAATACTCTACCAAGAGAATGGACTTCCAATCTGTTGAGATCTTTTCCATGGAAAAGGATGCAAGTATCCTGGAAAGGGATTCAAAAATTACATTCTTCTTTTCTTTTGCATACTCAATGTCGAAGTCATATGCCTACACCTTCCCCATTTCTACTACCTCTCGCTCAAGTCCTTATGCTCCAAGTAATATTTCATGTTGTTTTGGTCGACCCTCACCACAAAGCATCCCCCAACCAGGTATTGTCTAAATTGTTGGCATATTTACAAATAGAACATGATTTTCATTGATGGTAAGAACAACAATGGTATGTTACAGGAAGAACAACAGGGTTACAGTCGGGAGTGCGCTTGTCATTTGATGGAAAACAGGCTCGGAAGACATCATAAGTCTAGACAGGATGAGCATGTTGATGGAGGATAGATCTGGGGCATTAGATCTGAGTGTGAGCACCGACCATCATTGGATCCAGGAGAACCTACACAATATTTAAAGTGCAAGGTGAAGTGGGCTTACAAAATCCTGAAAGTAGGAGGATTGTCCATCTCCAGGCAGGACACGTGGCTACAGATCAACATTTCACTGACTGAAAGGTCAAAGGAAGGAGGGGCCTAACCTTCCAACTCATGATACACGAAATTGCGAAAAGATATGAGTTGTTGGATCGAGGACTAAACTGGGTCGTTAGATCTAGGAGGTAGATCATGACATCCTACGTTAGCAAGGACACATGGTGCAATCATACAAGGACAAGTGTCAAGTTGATTTGACATCTCAGGCCACTGGAAATCACAAATCTGAGTGACGCATGGTAGCCATTTGGCTCATGACACGTCATTGAGCGACCCAAGAATGACGTCACTCCAAGATTTTTGCATCGGGAATTTTATCTTCATCACTCCCCCAAAGTCCTGAAGGCTGAAGTCTTGGGGCGGAGGATAGTCATTGGATCAATGAGAAATCTCGATCATTGATCTGATATGGATCCATTTCGATGTTTCAAAGATCAAGAATTCTAGAGGAAGGAGTTGTTGTAACTCATGATCAAGAATTCTAGAGGAAGGTCGCGACATGATCCTGGCCGTTGGAGCTAGACGACACATGGCGAGCGATTGGGATTTTGCTAACTTGCAAATCAGGAAAGTCAAAGGTAGTGTTGAGGGAACTCATGATATGTGAGGTTGTGACATGATCACAGCCGTTGTATCACAGAATGTTGTGGATCGTTTATCTGGAGAGTGAAGCGCTCGTTTGATTGGCGAGTGGTCATATCTCGTGGTCACATTATTGAGAGCTGGAGAGCAGAGCTAGAGAAACCAAGCTCCATTTCAGAGTTCATGACATGGAGAGTTGAGACTACTCATAGGAGAATCCCCGAAGTGAAAAATTGTGAAGCACACTCATGCTTGACCCCTGGTCACTGCCGGTGGTCACGTGAATGGAAGGAGCTAGCATAGCTAGGCTCCATTTCGGGTACCGGGAGTTGGAGGAGTCAAGGGACTCACGGGAGAATCCTCGAAGTGTGAAATCATGAAATGATTTTTCAAATGGGGCTATGGTCACAATGAGTGGTTATATTAGTGGAATATTGGGGAAGGATCTAGCAATGCTAGACTCCATTTTCAGAGTTTCACGAGTGGAGCAAGGAAATTCTTTCTGAATAGGCGTTTGGTCACCGCTTGAGGCCACATGTGAAAGGAAAGGACTTAGCCAGAAAGGAAAAAATGTCCACTGTGAAGTTTTCCTTAGGAAGACAAAAGGCGTGAAATGCAAGAACGCACAAATATTTTCTCAGTAACTGCCAGAAGGACATGACTGTGACTACCAGAGGAGTCGAAGATTCTCCAGGTAACTGTCAGTGGAGCATAGACTCATTATAGAGGTGAATGACAAGTGGAAAAGGGTCTAATTCTATTACAGCCAGTGAAGCCAAAGAATCTGAGTACAACGACCAGTGATGATGAACGCAGTGAAGTGTAGGTAGGGGGATAGCGCATGAAGCATGCAGAGGGTGCACAAAGACTATAAAATATGTAGAATCGAGAAGAGATGAGCTGTTATTTTTTAGAGTAATTTATGGAGGTAGAATCATTTAGTTGGAAGGAGAAAAAGTGCAACAAAAGCAAGGAAAAAAGATGCATATCTGAGATGGTAAAAGAAGGATGAGAAGCACACGTAGAGATAAAGAAAAAGATAAAAAATCTCAAGAAGATGCGGGTAGAGAGACACTGATGTAGACAGAGCAGAGCAGTGTAGAAGAACAGTGATGATACTAGTAAGCCATTGATAACTATTGAATCACTGTAATAAATTCACAGAAAGAAAAGATTTATATTTCAGGGTGGTAGGGAGGTGCTAGGGAGGATTGTTGTCCTCGGAGTTTCAAGTGGGTTCTTGAACACAAGGAGTTGTAGCTTCCATCTGGTTGCACCCAGAAAAACCAAGGTGGTAGGGAGGTGCAAGGGAGAACAAGTGTTATCTGTCATACAAGTTGGAGCCTGTGTGACTGGAAGTTGGTGCTTCCATCCAGTTGGTGTTGGGACACTCACAGAGTTGGTTCTTCCTTCTAGTGGGTGCTAGAGAAACCAGAGAGTAGGTGCACTTACCAAGTTGCAGCTTGCAAAATAAAGGTTGTAGCCTCAAGAGGAGTTGGAGCTCCCAAGAATGATAATGTACAGAATATGAAGATTACTTATCATATAAAGAAGAAGAGTTTTTTACCCTTTATGGGTTTCCTCAGGGAATATTTGTCTCTGTGTATTTCATGTGTGTGATTGATGCTGAATATTCTATTACTTACTTCCCTGCATTATTATTATGGTCATTAAGTGCTTTGTAAAGATTTTAAAGTAAGCATAATTGTTTAAGCATGGTAACAACTGATTCNCCCCTCTCAGTTGTCCAACATAAACTTGGCTAATTCATGCATGATGGCCAACATATCCTTATCATAGATGGAGTAGAGCCTTTCTGGATCCCTCAACTTCCTACTCTTGAAAGTTATGGGGTGTCAATTCACATCAATACTACTCCTATCCCCTCTCCATATGTGTCACACTCTAATACAAATGGTTGAGTGAAATCCCAAA
Source organism: Picea engelmannii (assembly GCA_009831015.1). Classification (NCBI taxonomy): domain Eukaryota; kingdom Viridiplantae; phylum Streptophyta; class Pinopsida; order Pinales; family Pinaceae; genus Picea; species Picea engelmannii. Next base: position 353,500 of record ML777076.1, on the reverse strand, counting down.
GTGCTAACACTGGGCAAGTGCTCACCACCTTATTCATCCTATAAAATGTTTCTTGTGCCTCCTCTAACCATATTAATGGTCCCTTCTTGTTGTGATCCGTCAATGGTGCACCAAGTTGTGGAAAACCCTTCACGAAGAGCCTATAGTAGATGCACAACCCGATGAACCCTCACAATGTTGTAATTGATATGGGTGTGGGCCAATCTAAGATTTCCTAGATATTCTCGTGATGCACATGTACTCCCTTAATGCCAATCACATGTCTTAGATAGAGAATACTTGGCAAGCAATGACCACTCCTGCATGATGCTAAGAATCTCATCTATATGCCTCATATTCTCCTCCTAAGTCCTATTGTAGATCAGTAGATCATCAATGAATACAAATAAGAATTTCTTCAACTGCTTTTTGAAGATATTGTTCATACACAATTGATAGGTAACTCGTGCATTAGTCAAGCTGAAGGGCATGACTAAAAATTCATATTGCACTTATTTACATCCCAATTTTGTTTTGTGGATGTCCTCCTCTTTGACTGGGATTTGATGGTACCCCAATTGAAGATCAATATACGTAACTAATCTATCAACTCATCGATATTGGGTATCGGGTAGAGGTTATTGATGGTATTATTTTTTAGGGACATGTAGTCGATGCACATCCTCATCGTGCCATCATTCTTCTTTACTAGTACCATTGAAGAAGATAAAGGACTAGAGCTAGGCCCGATGTGCCCCTTCTCCATCAACTCTTGTATGGACTTCTTTATCTCATCCTTAAACTTCTTAAGATTCCTATAGGGCATGGTGATCATGATATTTTCCCCTTCCTCTAACTCAATGACATGCTCAAATCCCCTGTCAGGTGGTCTCCCTACTGGTAGTGGTTTGAACACTCTATCATGATTCCCAAGCAATGCCTAGATGTCCACATGGTAGTGTTGGCGGTCTTGTGATGGATTATGCATGGTGATAAGGAACTCTTCTGCACAAGCCACTTCCCCATGTCTAAAAATAGTCTCCATGCATTTATTTAGCATGATCCTGGGAACCCTTGTCGACATACCTCAGAAAGACTCTCTAACCTACCTTGTCCCTAAACTCCATCCTCATGTCATGATAGTTCATGTGGATATCTCCCAATGAATATAACCACTTGACACCTAACACCACATGGGAGTATGATAAATCCCCCACATAAAATTCATTGGTCAATGTATAGTTTCCCAATGTCACATCCAATCCCCTGATCCTTTGAGTACATGTCATGTTGTACCCATCTTCTACCACCATGTTGAACCCCTCAAATTCCTTTGTCAGAATATGTCTCTTACTGACAAGTGTTGCATCAATGAAATTGTTGGTGTCCCCACCATCAATCAGTGTTGTAACTCTCTGCGCCTGCAAAATTCCTATGACCCTGAAGGTGTAGTATTTGGGGACTCCTGAAAGTGTGAAAATGGTCACTTTCTTGATCCCTTCCTGTAGTTTAGTCTTCTTTGCAACCTCAATATGTGGTGGCTCTACCTCGCCACTGCTCTGTCCACTATCATAAATGTGAGTTGTCTCATCCTCCTCATCAGAAAGTACCTCTATTTAATGTACTTTCCCTTTAACCATACATCGGTGACTCGACTCGCAAGGTTCTTTGCAGCTAAAACAAAGCTTCGTCCTCCTCAACTCCTTCTGAGTCTCCTCATCCTTTTCCTTATCCATGGATTCTGGAAGGGTTTCATCTCCTTACCCTTCTGTGGAATAAAGGGATTTACTAATACCTTCTTGGGCATTGTGTATTCCATTTCCTAGGTCCTCATAATGGTGTCATGTAGTGAATTTGGCATAAATTCCTTCACCCATCCTCTCAAGGGTTTGGCTAACCCTTCAGTAAATAGCATCACCAACCTCTACTCTGATATGTCTATCACCATAACTGCCATACTCTAGAACTCTTTAATGCATTCCCTGTGTGTGCTAGTTTGTCTCAATTGTGCCAATTTTCTGAACTGGATCTCAGTATTTTTCTTGTCGAACCTATCCATCAACCTCTAGGTGAAATCCTCATAAGAGGCAATGTCATGCCCGAATGTCACTGGCCCATGGTACCACCACTCATGAGCTTCTCCATCCAAGTGTTGGGTGGAAACATTAATTTCCCTTGCCTCAGTTATCGGGTTAAGTTGGAAGTAAGTGTCAAACTTATGTACCATTGCTCAAGTTGTGCACCTGTCATATTTGTAAAAAAAATGAGATAATGAACTTCCCCAACTTGAATAGAAGATAAAATTTATGTTGTATCTTTGTTTTCCTAGGCCTATTACTGTGTTTTTGGTTGCACAATTCATGGTAAGACATGGTTTCCTAGATATCCTCCCATAACGCTTGATACTCTCTAAAATAGGTGGTGAACTCACCCACTTGACCTTACTGCTCATGTGCTCTTGTAGGCTACTCCTCAAGTAATGGTAGCAATAATGGCCTAGGAGTCCTCCTACTTCCTATCTGTAGGGAACTTTGTGCTGGAATATGGGTATATCTATCCTCTGCATGAGATATAAAGTTTATGTACCCATGCTCAAGCTATACACTTATCAAATCGGTCAAAAGATGAGATGGTCAACTTCCACAACTTCCATAGAAGATCAAAGTTTTGTTGGATCTTTATTGTCCTACACCTATTCTTGAGTTTGAGGTTGGAGAAGTGATGGTAAGACATGGCTGCCTAGATCTCCTCCTCTAACGCCTAATACTCTTTGAAATAGGTGGTTTTTGGGTGAAGGCCCATTTTTGGGAAAAAGGCCATTTTTGGAGAGAAAATCATGAAGTGGAAAGAAAAGACAGTTGGAAGGAAAAGTAGCAGATGCAAAGGAAGCATGCGAGGCGTGCATGCAAGAGAAGACCTAACTACATTAGGGTTAGGGTTTTTGCATGATATTGTAATGGATGATAAGCCAAGAATATGTATAAGTAGTACTTAGGAGACATAGAGAGAGAGGGAGAGAAGAATGAGAAAGGATAGAACTACAACATTTTTGTAAGCTAGTGAGCTAGTGAAGAGTTGAGCAACTCGATCCCAAGGGTTAGATCGCAGGCTGAGGAGCCTGGTGCAATCTAGTTAGCCTCATAGGGATCAGGAAACATGTGAAGATTATAAGATCCAAGACTGTAAAATGCGTGTGGTGTGATATATTGTTGAGACATAATAAAAAATATTGAGAGACAAATATTTGTGGACGTATCCCAAGAGGGGGTGAACCACGGTAAAAATTGTGTTATATGATTGAATGTTATGCATCTCCATTGTTGTTAATGATTAAATGATAGATAAATGAATGAAGGAAATAACTAGATCTCATATTTCACTTGCATGAGTAAGATTAGTTAAGTTGTTAGAATAATCAATGAATATCACAAGGTAAAACAACAGATCACCACTTATTCTCAGGATGCAAGCATTTGAGTATTGCATCCACCCATAGAACTATCTCGGGTGAGACTGCGCAGTGCACCCTATGTGTTGTGCTTCCTTCTAGTTTACAAGGGAGGTCGATATTTTTAGAGGGATTTTGTTGGAAGCTTGTTAGATCTGAACCCGGGTTGACTTATGATAGTAAGGTAAGATCAGAGTAGGTAAACTATTAAATCCAACAAATGGTTTTGTTGTTGGTTGGAACAGAATGAGATTGAGTGAATATGATCTGTTGAAGAAGCGTAAAAAGAATATCAGATCTGGCAACAAAACGTTAAAAGAATGAGAATATAAAAGGGGATGTTGAGATTATGGAACCCAACGAAGGCAGAGATTGAGAGTTGGTTGAAAAAAAAGGAGTTGGAGTTTGCACAGAAAGATAATAGAAACCCAAAGTTAACACCATGAAAATATTTGGACAAGTATGTATTCAGCGACTTGTATGAAGTATTTTTCTGTGATTTCCTACATGTATTGCAGGAGTGGATATTGAGGTTGAAAGACAACCACCATACAAATCGAATCAGACAACTAGAGTGGAATCTTGATAATAAATTTACGTGTGCATTAGATTTCTGGTTAGACAACATTGTTGCAAGATTTATCACAGAATTTGCAGTAGATATTGTGAAGTCTTACAATGCAAGAAAGAAAGATTTCCTGAAGGGACCTTGAGGTAGGTATATCATATTGTTGTATACTTCCATTAATATATTACTATATAACAAGGGTGTAATGACAATGGCCTCAGAAAACTAAACTTCCTTGTGTGCATGGGGGAAGGGGGGAAGCACTGATAAGAGACAGAGAAATGGAGGAAGAAATGTATAGAGGAAAGAAGGAGGCCTTGGATCCAATCATGATGGAGGAAGACCAGATCGAGCATATCATGGAAACAACTGGAAGAACACGTAGTGGAATACCCTACCAATATAATATGAACAACAAGAAGAGAGCCATAGTTGTGAGGGAAGGCTTGGCAAGTGATGAAGAAGAGGTAGAGGATCTCCAGGTTGTGGAGAAGAATGAGGAAATCCTATGCTCGAAATATGAAAGGAAGACAAGAGGTCCAAGATTAGGAACAAAAGGCAACACTCCTATCCATATCACTATCAGTGTAGAACCCATAAACCCATGTGTGACTAATACACCAATAAGAACACCACCATTTAGACAACTTAATTTTGGAAGGAAGAAAACGGGAAGTACATATAGTCAAGGAGCAACAACTGGAGGAGCCAGTTCAGGAAGTGGTAGCCAAGTATCTACACCGCACGGAGGTAGTAGTTCAACATTTAGAATGGCGGGACATGATCCCACCATCAGATTACGAGAATTCAAGGGAGAGGCATCGAAGGACCCTGAGAAGCACTTGTTCATTTGTGAAAAGATCTAGGAAGAAAAATAGATCATAGATGAAGACACTAAACTTGCACAATTAGACATCACGCTAAGAGATCGTGCACTGGATTGGTACATGATCTTAGTTGTAAACAATCCACAAGGAACAACCAGAATGATTGTGGATATCAAGAAGTTGTTGATAAATGAATTTTGAAAGCCTAGCTCAGAGGATTACTACATGAATGAAATGATAGAGATCAGACAGAAACCAGGAGAATCTGTGTGGGATATTGACTAGAGATTCAAATGATTGAAGGGAAATATAAAATATGTCATGACAAACATGAAACATAGGCATATGTTTGTCAATTCCCTACTACCACACTTGAAGTACCCTTTGAGATAGGAGAAGTTTCAAACTCAGGCAGAGGCTTTGCAGACAACCCTGCAACTGGAAGAGAACCAATATCAGAAGATAGATCTATCCATAGAGGAGTTGAAGGAGGATATGAAGAACTTAACATTTAAACTAAACCAGAACAAGGGTAAGGACAAAAGAGAAGTTTTTTGGTGTACCACATGTAGGATAGAAGGACACCACAAGAATGAATTCCCAACATTCACACAGTACATGGTAACAGGACTACCAAACCCTTTTCCATTAGGAGGACTATGGTGTGAGATCTGTAAGACACAGGGGCATGATCCATATCACTATCTAATGATGCATAAATACCAGACAGTGCTTAAGAGTTCATATTGCAACTTTTTCAAGTTAGTAGGCCACGATGACAAAGATTGTAAGACAATGGAGCTGATGAGGGAACGAACATCAGATACCTATAGGGTGCAAGTAGAGATGATGACAAGGAAAGCTTCACCATAGTTCAACCAAGTACCAGCCCCATATAACATTGCGCCACAACAACACAACACTGTGCATTCATAGTAAAATATTGCACAACCACAGTATAATCCCACGCAGTATAACCAGGTGCCCCAGTACAATGCACCGTGAGGAGATTGAGTTGGCTATAGAGGTGGAGGACGAGGAATATGAGGCTTTGGAAGAGGCAAAGGACTGGTGGTGTGTCATAAATGTCAACAAATAGGACATTATGAAAGAGAATGTCCACTTCCATATGCGACCTGTATGTATTGTCACAGATCAGATCACGACAGAGAAGACTATTCAACATTATTGGGGAAGATCCAAGAAAAGATAAATTAGAACAATCAGAATGTTTAGTGGATTTTTGCAGAAGCAAGGGATGATGGAAGAAATATCAACATAGTTACGTACGGAGGAACTAAGACAGGAAATGATGCAGTAAGACAAGATCCAACACTACACTAATGGGTGAAGAATAATTTTGAACCACATAAGCAATTTGATGCGCAAAATGAAAATGGGATATTCAAGCAAGACAAACAAGAATTCTTGAAGCCAAACATTGCATCTACATCAACTGCACAACATACTCAGGACGTAATAATGTATGAGATGCCTTCATTACTGGATCATACTAATTAAGAACAACCTCTAGGAAAACTAAGTACCATAAAGGATTTTCTGCAATCCTATAGGGACCAAATTAATTTAAGTACCATAAAGGATTTTCTGCAATCCTGTAGGGACCAAATTAATTTAAGTCTAATAAAATCCATAAATTGAAACAAATAAGATTACTTCTATGCAGAAAAACTAAGTAATTTCTTTCATTCAACATATAAGCATGTTAAATTAATTAATGAACAACAATCTAGTGAATTACATAACAGAATAAGAATTACTTAATAGAATAAAAATACCTCTGCTCTGATGCTAATTCTCGTTGATTTGGTTGTCCTTTCCCTGTTGCTTTTCCCATCCTGATGCACTGACCAAACCCTGCCCAGAAACCGACTAACCACCCAGCCAACTAGGAGCAGCTTGTCCGGCTCCCTAGCTCCAGGATACCGTAAGGAATCTTGGCCCCCTGTGCCCAAAACCCCCAACAACCTGGTGCCCCCTGCAATGGTTCACCAAAAACCCCCAAAACAAAACTCCCAACACCAGAAAATATGCCCAACCAAAAATACCGACCTCAGAAATACAAACCTCCTCCCTCTATGCTCCTTTCCCCCAATTTTCATAAATCCCCTCTCCCGTAGGACTCTTCCCCATCATATCTCCCCCTTCACCGACTCTCCTCCCCTCCATTAATTACCTTATCCCCTCCTTTATTACCTTATCCCCTCATTTATTATCTTATCCTTAACCTGTCATACGTAAAGTTTCATAAGGATTAAATTAAAGTTATTAAGCCCCTTAATTTATTATAGAAAATCTTTAATGAATCAATTAATTAATTAATCAATCAAAAGTTATAAACAATTAATTAATAAATAAATAAATAATGAATATTATTAATACTAATCATTGTTTAACTAAAACCATATTAGGATAATTAATTATTTAATTAATTTTACTTAATAATCCCTATGCATTTATTTAACCAGGGTTGTTACATACACCCACCCTTCAGGAAACTTTGTCCCAAAGTTAAGGTATCTCATGATACAAAGGAAAAGAAACATGGTTCACACATTCATGACAATTAACTGACACTATTAGTAAGTAAGCCAAGAAAACTCATACATACTAGTGTACATGTACAATAAATGCATGTGTAGCTAGTACATATAAGTCTCGTGCGTGTACTAATAATCAATAACTATCACCCTTATAGTATTTTATGTATGCATCCAATCCAATCAACAAGACTATTCTCTTATAAAAGACAATAAACCAATCAAATGTTTGCGAAATTCTTTAATTACAATTATCTAGTTCAACAATTTTATTTAGACAACTGTGGTTTAGTTACGTAATTATGAATATTCATATATACACATTTTCGTTTTAGAAGGGAAAAAAAACAATAAATTCCACCATAAGACAAATCTCCATACTTTCTCAACTATTTCTACTCATCCTTCCTCCCTAACTTACTTCCATCTCCATTCCTATCCTTCCTCTACTGGACTATCTTGGAGCGTCAACTATATTGACCTAACTCCAAATAGAACCCGTAAGCAGAAGTGTCACTATCTTGACCAAGCTTCCCCAGTAGGCAACTGACAGTCATCATCACACGTCTAGGGGAGCGTGAGCTAACATCGTCCTCCCATGACTTCAGGTTTCGGAGGATACACGGTGGGAAATGCCTCCACCCCTCCTAATCATAACTAGGGTCCACACCCTACATTGGAATATACAGTGGCACCGTGTTGCTGGGAGTTTTGTCATCGTTTATTCAGTTTTGGGCAGTCTCATCACCTGAAATCCTTCACTGGTTCACATATCATAGCAATTCATCCAAACCAATATAATTTCACATACAAAGATTCATACCATAATGTTTCTCAGCGAGTGGTCATGACATCCACTTTCATCATCATTATCCCTTGGCTATTTCATAGCCCATAACCTGCAGATTAGTCTGTAACACAAACTCATACATTTCTATGCATTATCATCATGTAATTGCATACCATCATCATTTCAATTTGGTATCTGATCCGGATTTTATGAGCAGAACGAAATGAATACCGATTATTAACAGGTGCTTAACACAAAAATAACAGAGATACAGTAAAACTAGTTTTCTATTAAATAACGAAATAAGCTGAAACTGTAAAATGCAGCGGAAACAAGCTTGTTGGAATGGCGGCGGCTTATCTCTGAGAAGAGATGTGACGACAGCGCGCATTCGCAAGAAGATGATTACAATGAGGCTCTGAAGGCCTTTTTACCATAAACAGGAATGCCAAAAGTCCTAGACATCCAAAAACCTAACCCTAGGAGATGAAGTGCCAAAAGTCATGTGGGCCCCGTTTGGGTAAGTGAGTATATCAACTTCTCGGGGTCGTAACTTTTGCATACGATCTCCGTTTTAGGCATATAATATCTCATTGGAAAGATGTATCCAAGGACTACAACATTTGAACAAAATTTCATGATGAATTTTTTTTGTCGCAACATACCCCAAAAAACATCGTTTAGGGCCTCAAAACGGCTCCAGAAGTTCAGGACCCGAAAAACTGCTAAAAATAGTAAATTGCCAAAAATGTCAAAAAACTGTTTTGAGCCAGTTGGAGAAGGTGGGTGGCCACCGATATCCATCTGGATCAATCCTCCCTCCTTAGGAAGAAATGGTCTCCATTGCATTGAGGTCTCCCATTAGATGAGGAAATTTCTACTGAATTTGGCCCCGGGTGAGCCACTTGCCTTGGTGCAGGAGCTGCCCTGCTTTGACGACTCAATAAAGCTGGATCCTTTGTTGTCGAGTGCCCTTTATCTATCTGTCCATAATCTGATCATTGGATTCCTGTTTCATGCAATCGGGGTTGAGCTCTGTTGGTGTCAGTTGTTTTGCTACTTCTGAGGTGTCCAATAATGGTGGGAAATAAGGGCGAAGTAGATCCATGTTGAACACTAGGTGAAGGCCAAGGAAAGGAGGAATGTTGAGCTCAAAATCATTATCCCCCACGGACTTGGTGATAGTGTATGGTCCATAACGGAGTGGGCGAAGCTTCCGATGGGGTCCTGTAAGGCGTTCTTTCTACAAGTGCAACCAAACTTTGTCGCCCACTTGAAACTTATGCGGCACCCGATGTTGATCATGGCATTGTTTGTACTTGTCATTGGACTTCTGTAGGATATCCTGAACTTGTTCATGAATGTGCTGGATCCGCTCTATGAACCGGGTGGCTTTTTCAGCTTCAGTTGGAGCAGGAGACGAGTCAGTCGAGGTGACCGCAAGGGGAACTGCAACATCTATGGGACCCAATGGTTGGAATCCCAACCCCACTTGAAAGGGGCTGTGGCCGGTTGAGCTATGCAAGGCTCGATTGTAGCTATGCTGGACATAGGGAAGGCTCTCATCCCATGTGCGAGGGTTCTTTGAATTATACATGCGAAGGATATGCACAATCATTCGATTTACAACCTCGGTTTGGCCATCTGTCTGGGGGTGGAAGGCCATGGATTTGGTGAGCTTGGTGTCCAATAGTGATGAGAGGCTCAACCAGAATGTGCTGAGAAATCGACTATCCTGATCCGAGACAATGGTTTGTGGGATTCCGAAATGTACCCAGACTCGTTCAAAGAAGAGCTTGGCAGTGGCCTCTGCTGTGATGCTCTTCTTGCAGGCAACCAGAATCGCCATCTTAGAAAAGCGATCAACAACCACAA
>ML777076.1:329517-342262 GCA_009831015.1 Picea engelmannii | reverse complement strand
TGATCAAGGAGGTCATCGATTCGGGGAATTGGGTACCGGTTTCTGACAGTGATTTTATTCAGAGCCTGGTAATCAATACAGAGTCGCCAGGTTCCATCTTTCTTCTGTACCAGCACGATTGGGCTCCCACAAGGTGATGAGCTAGGGCAGATTTGCCCTTTGTGGAGCAGTTCTTGGATCTGTCACTTGATCTCCTCATTCTCTAACAAAGAGAAACGATAGACTGGCCCATTGGGCAGCGGTGCGTCGGGGGTCAGATCAATGGGGTTCTTGATCTGGCAGTGCAGAGGTACCCCTGTAGGTGAGGAGAATATATCCGAGTATTCTTCCACGACCTTATCTACTTGCTTCTGCTGTGTGGAGAGGTCGGCCACAGAGACCCTGGATGTGGCTGCGATCTTTCGCTTATTCTGAGAGTGAATCACGAAGAAGACAAACTTCCCCATCTGAGAGATGACCTTCCTGCATTGCTTAGCAGAGATCAAGGAAATAGCACTAGGTGGGACTGCCTCGGGTATCCTGTACAATTTCTAGTTCAAAGTAATAATAACACTATGAGGCCTAGACTCATATACAACATGATGTTTCCATAAATAAGGTTGGCCCAAAAGAACATCACAAACTTCAAGAGGAGCAACATCACACAATACCTCATCTTTGAAGGGCTTGATGTCGTACGACAGTCGGCACTGTTGGCTGACGCGAAGATCGCTTCCTTGGCGGAGCCATCCAATGGTGTAGGGTTGTGGGTGCGGCGTTGTTGACAGGTCCAACCGCTTGATGACCTCTGCTGAGATGAGGTTCTTTTGGCTACTGCTATCCACGATGAAGTGCAGCGGGCTGCCTTTTACCCACATCTATGAATGGAAGAGGCGCTCTCCTTCTTTTGGCTCGTCTGGTTCACCAGGCTGGAGCTTGGTGGTGGCGACGGTGGAATTGGGTTCCGCATCAATGATTCATATTCCCCTTTATGGTTCTGTCTCAAAGTCAGAATCTGCATCTGATTCAGAGGCTTTCACTTCAGCCACCAATGACTGCTTTGAGCGGCAGTCATCAGTGTTATGCCAAGGGCTCTTATGGAAGTCGCACCACTTCCCGATATCTTTCTTTGTCTTTCCGGTGTCCTTCTTTTCTTGCATCTTGTACTGGTTGTCTTGATACTGTCCATATTTTCTCTGTCCTTTGTTTGGTGGGTTGGGGCCGCCCTTTCTTGGCTTTTGTTGTGAGGGGTTCCCAGGGCCAAATTGTCGCGTCTTTTGTTTGAGCTTCTGCTCAATTTTGACGGCATATCGGTAGGTCGCTCCCAAGGATGAGATGTCCAGAAATTCCAGAAATTCAGTCTGGATGTATCTATGCGGAGAACCACGATACTTGAGCACCAGATGTCACTCTGAATCTTTGATACCCAACTTGGTGCACAAGGTATGGAAGATATTTGTGAAATCTGGCATTGCTTGGTATATAGGTCATCATAACTTCCGACAGGGTAGTATTGTTCCTTAATAGCATCCCTGAAGGATTCCCAGGTGGTCGTGACTGAAAATAATGAGGTTTCCTCTGTTTCCTTTTGCTCACAGAAATTTTCCCACCAATCTTTGACATGGGGAACGACTTTGAGGAGCGCAAAAGTATCTTTTCTCTATTCGAAAATTTATGAACAGAAAAATACCCTTCTAGTAGATTCAACCACTTTTCTACAGCATCTGCGTCTATCTGACCTTCAAATATAGGAATATTAAAGTTTATTTGTACCTTGAAGGGGGCGACGCCTCCGTTTGAAGAAGATGCTTCGCCTGTTGGTAGTCGTCGAAGGATTTGCGCGAAACTATCCATCATCTCGTTCCTCTGTTGCGTTAGGGCTTCCTCAATCAACAGTTTGAAAGGATCTCCTGTCCCATCATGTTTATTTTCCCCTACCATGGGAGGTCGCTTGGGCGTGCGAGAGCTTCTTTCCTCAAGAGAAACAAGCTCGAGACCCAATTCTTTGTACTCCGACCTCGTTGGGGACATGCACTAAGACGACAAGGAGCAGACCGCTCTGATACCATTGATCCGGATTTTATGAGCAGAACGAAATGAATACCGATTATTAACAGGTGCTTAACACAAAAATAACAGAGATACAGTAAAACTGGTTTTCTATTAAATAACGAAATAAGCTGAAACTGTAAAATGCAGCGGAAACAAGCTTGTTGGAATGGTGGCGGCTTATCTCTGAGAAGAGATGTGAAGGCAGCGCGCATTCGCAAGAAGATGATTACAATGAGGCTCTGAAGGCCTTTTTACCATAAACAGGAATGCCCAAAGTCCTAGACATCCAAAAACCTAACCCTAGGAGATGAAGCGCCAAAAGTCATGTGGGCCCCGTTTGGGTAAGTGAGTACATCAACTTCCCGGGGTCGTCACTTTTGCATACGATCTCCGTTTTAGGCATATAATAGCTCATTGGAAACATCTATCCGAGGAATACAACATTTGGACAAAATTTCATGATGACCATCGTTTAGGGCCTCAAAACGGCTCCAGAAGTTCAGGACCCGAAAAACTGCTAAAAATAGTAAATTGCCAAAAATGTCAGAAAACTGTTTTGAGCCAGTTGGAGAAGGTGGGTGGCCACCGATATCCATCTGGATCAGTATCCTTGTGCCAACAACTTAACATCAAATTTTTCAACTTAGAAATAGATCTCATAATATCCCATTATTCAATTTCGACACCCATTCATAAAATCATCATTTACCAAATAGATTGCATCATATCCAACATCATTCTAATAGTATTTAAACCTTCATAGGATTCACATTCACACAATATGTCACATCATATACATCATCATCAATAACATTTAAACATTCATAAAATTTACATTCATATAGTAGATCGCATTATATCCATCAACATCAATAACATTTAAACATTCATAAAATTTACATTCTCACAATATATCGCATCATATCCATCATTATCCGAATATATTTAAACATTCATAAAGGTTCATACATCTTAAAAGTTTAAGTGTATCATTTAATAGGTTCACTGTGAGTAGAAAATAAAAGTGTAGGCCTCAGGTAATCCTGGTTGTCTAAGTCAAAAAGTGGTGTTACATACACCCCACCTCTAAGAAACATATTCTCAAGGTGGTCAAAAAAGTGAGGGATAGTCTCGTCGTAGTGTCTCAGCGTCTTCCCAAGTAGCAGATCCTGGACTATACTTGTCCCATTGGACCTTAACTTGGTCTACCAGACGGTTCCTAAGCTGTCGAACTCTACGATCCAATATGCGTAACGTCTCTACCATGAAATTTCCCACATCTGATACCTGCAATTCCTTCCAATTTAGTTTATGTGATTCATCAAAAACGTAAAGACGTAAAACAGATACATGAAAAACATTATGAGTTTTATGCAAGTGGGGTGGCAGTATGAGACGATAGGCAATGGGTCCAATTTTCTCTTGGATTATGAACGGTCCTATAAATCGAGGTGACAACTTTGTCCCCTTCCCAAACCGTATGGTACTCTTATTAGGCCTGATATGAATGAAAACCTGGTCTCCCACTTCATAACTTCGGTCGGTCATGTGTGCATCCGCATAACTTTTCTACCTATCTTGTGCTTCCTTTAGTCTCTGCCTAATCTGAATCACCTGTTCCTCCATCTCTTGAATCAATTTTGGCCCAATTGTTACTCGGTCTTCTAATCTATCCCAACTCAACGGTGTTCTACATGGCCTTCCATATAGAGCTTCGTAGGGTGGCATTCCGATGGAGCTATGAAAACTGTTATTGTAGGAAAACTCTACCAAAGGTAGGTACTTCTCCCACTGGTTTTGATTATCCTTGACATGCATCCTGAGCATGTCTTCCATGACCTAATTTACTCTCTCGGTTTTCCCATCTGTTTCAAGATGATAAGTTGTGCTTAAGTTCAACTGAGTCCCCAATGCTGACTACAAACTTGTCCAAAACCTAGAAGTGAATCTGGAGTCCCTATCTGAAATGATCTTCTTAGGTATCCCATGCAAACGGATAACCTCACTTACAAACACACGTGCCACATCAGTGACATTGTAAGTGTCTCTTACCAGAATAAAATGAGCACTCTTGGTTAACTTATCCACTATCACAAGAATGGTATTGTGTCTATGAGATGTGAGCGGCAACCCCACAACAAAATCCATAGAGATGACTTCCCACTTGGACATAGGAACATAATGTGGTTGTAGGAGGCCTGCCAGGTGATGGTGGTCAACTTTCACTTGTTGACACTCTAGGCATTTGGCGACAAAATGGACTACATCGCGCTTCATGCCTACCCAGAAGAAAAGTTTCCTCATGTCTTCATACATCTTCTTCACACCTGGATGCACACAATAAAGTGCTCTATGGCTTCCTTCAGTATGATGCTTCGAATATCCCCAACTTCTGGGATGTACATCCTTCCCCGATATCTTAATAGTCTGTCTGCTTCCAGACTATATCCTTCATACTTTGGATCTAACTGCCTCCTTCTCTGGAGGTTTGAAGTAACCTCTAAATACCAATTGTCTCCTTAGAGTTGCATCAACACACGTTCCCTCGGATTGACCTTTAAGGGTATCAAGGAGAAGACACGTGGTCTCCTACTCAAGGCATCCACGACCACATTTTCCTTCCCTTTGATGTATGAAATACCAAAATCGTACTCACTCATAAATTCACTCCATCGGCTTTGCCTGGCATTCATATCCCTTTGAGTGAAGAGATGTTTTAAACTTTGATGGTTCGTTTTGAGCTCAAAGTTTCACCCCACAAGATAGTGCCTCCAAAGTTTCAGAGCTAGCATTACAGCTGCCAACTCTAAATCATGAGTCATGTATATATCTTCGTGTTTCTTCAAAATCTTTGATGCATAAGCTATCACTCCTCCATCCTGCATTAGCACGGCCACCAACCCTTGCTTCGAGGCATCCGTGCAGACTGTGAAGTCCTTTTCTGTATCTGACACTCATAGAATTGGCGCACTAGTTAGTAACCTCTTAAGTTCAATGAATGCACTATCACATTCTTCTGTCCATTCATAACTGACCCCCTTGTGCTGCAAAGTGGTGATGGGTTTCGCTATTTTAGAGAATCCTTCCACAAATCTTTGATAATAACCTGCTAGCCCCATGAAGCTTCTCACCTCATGGGCATTTTTCGGCACTGGCCACTCCATAATGGCCTTTACCTTTTCTGGGTCCACATAGATTACTTCACCAGAAATGATATGACCTAAATAGTGAATTTATTTTTGGAAGAAGGAACACTTCGACAACTTACCATACAATTTATTCTCTCTAAGGCAGGATAACACCACTCGTAAGTGTTCCTCATGTTCTCTTTCATTCTTGGAATAGATGAGGATGTCATCTAGAAAGACTTGTACAAAATGGTCTAAGTACTTCCGGAATACGCCGTTCATGAGGCTCATGAATACTGTTGGAGCATTGGTCAATCCGAAAGGTACTATGACAAACTCGTAATGTCCAAACCAAGTTCGAAAAACAGTTTTTGGGATATCACCTTCCTTAATCCTTAACTGATGATACCTGGATCGCAAATCGATCTTTGAGAATGTCGCTACTCCTTTCATCTGATCAAAGAGGTCATCTATTTGCGGCATTGGGTACCTATTTTTCACTGTAGCATGGTTCAAGTCCCTGTAATATATACACAGTCGTAAGGAACCATCCTTCTTCTTTACAAAAATTACTGGTGCACCCCAAGGTGAAACACTGGACCTTACTAGCCCTAAGTCCAGTAACTCTTTCAAATGCATTTGCAATTCACAAAGTTCTGACACTTTCATCCAATACGGAGTCTTGGAAATTGGTTATGCACCAGGTTTTCTCTCAATAGTAAAATCAAGCTCCCTCTCAGGAGGTAACCCTGGTAACTCGTTCGGAAAAACATCCTTAAATTCTCACAATAGCGGGTACTGATCTAATGAGGGTCCCTTCCTTTCATTCACTACTTCCACTACATATAGTCGACACCCTTGTCTCAAGCATTGCTTAACCTTCATAGTTGAGATAAAGCATAATGACACTTTTCTCCGTACACCCTGGATCTCCATTCGCCTTCCTTTGTCGTGTACACAGAACACCCTTTTTGCGAAACAATCTACCAAAGCTTGATGAGCTTCTAACCAATCCATTCCAATGATTAGGTTGTACACCCCAAGAGCAGTGATGTATACCTTCAAACTGGTAGTACACAGTCCCAGGTCTACTATACAATTATCAACACTAGGTCCTACCGCTTGTTTTTCCCCCGAATCCATCTCGACTTGTTTAAAGTCATCGTGCTCGTAGGCTGCCAACCCACTCTTTTCTAATGCAGATGGTGAAATGAAACTATCTGTCACACCAGAATCAAATAAAATCTTAACTTTGATATGATTTAGCATACCTGATGACTCCATCACCATGGATTGATGTTTGGCCTGGCGATTATTAACCGCTGCGTAAATCTGGTGGCTGCTACTTGCTCTTCCCATCGGGGCCTTTCCTTCTCTATGCACAAATATTGATTGTAACTCTGGGCAGTCACACTGGTAATGGGGTCCTCCACATCCCCAACAAGTAACACGAGATTGAACCTATGCACTGTTATGTGACTGTCTCTTAAATGAGTTCCTTCCCCTAGAACCCCTTCCCCTACTAGTTGTTCCCTAAGATGGCCATGGACCTGCCTACGTCATTGGCGATGAACGAGATGTTGCACTTGCTTCCATTGAAATCCCTACGGCTACCGTCCTTGGTGTGACTCTATTACCATATGGAGGTGGCCTTGAGCTCCCACCCATGGGAAATGTCCTAGGGGCCTTCCCCACGAATCCAGGGTGATGTGGAAAGGTCAGTCTCATGCCTACGATTAAGTTCATATGTTCCTCCGCATAACGCGCATTTTCCACAGCTTCCGCTACTGAAGACGGTTTCCACATCCGCACCATAGCCCTTATCTTAGGGTTTAGCCCATAGACGAAGAATTATGCCTGTCATTGGTCATTATCCATATATGAAACATACTTGACCAATTCCATAAACCTAATCTCATATTCCTCTACAGTTTTGTTTCCCTGTACTAGAGCATAGAATGCTCCTACTTGTTGTTCCTCATAGTAAGCTGGCAGATATTTCCTTCGGAACCTCTCCTCGAAAAGTTCCCAAGATATCGTGTCCCGGGTAAGATGCAATTGTCTTTCCAGGTTGCCCCTCCAGTTCAAGGCACTGTCTCTTAACTGAAAAATCGCTATTTTCACCTTTGAGGTGGACACATAGTCCCTTAAGGAAAAACACCTTGTCATGCCTTCCAACCATGCTTCCGCGCGTTCACTGGCGCGACCCCCGACAAACTCCGAAAGTTTGATCTTCTGCAATTCTTGAGTGATGTCTTCGGGTGGAGGTCCTCCCTCTTAATCCCTTGATGCTTCTGGATTACCTGTTCCAGATGGTGGGGGTTCCACTTCGGTCCCTGCTAGTTGTCTCCCCTTTAAAGTCTCATTTATGGCCTCCAAAGAGTGCAGTATGAGAGCTAGTTCGGGCGACAGTGGCAGTGGCGGTGGCGGTGTTGGCGGTGCCTACGAAGATGCTCCTCTGCCTCGATTCCCTCAAGTCCTAACCATCATGTATGATTTAACCTGCATCAACCAAAGTTTTCAGGGTGAGTTCAAGGTCATTTCTCATTGCACAACTTAACTAGAAAACAGGGTTAGGCGTAAGTTTCTCTTACTTGTCTGTAAACAAACATTACTCTCTTTAGGGGATTGGCTAGGTTAGGATTAAGATTCTAAGCTTGATGTCTTTTCCTAAGAAAACTACTGATTTCCTCGCCCGGTAGCTACGCTATCTTGCACCATACTCGTCGATTCTCTAACTTACCCGCCTAGTGCGCACAAGGCCCGCCCCTCACTTGTCTTTGTCTAAGTCCTTATACTTTGCATTTACAACTAATTAAGGTGACTTCCAACCTAATGTCGATGAAATGAGTCTAAGGATATCCTTCGATGCTTGACTCATGGGTTCTCCTTGGCGCGTTGTACATATGCATTGAATTGTGTGTCTCGGTGGCTGTAGGTGCGAGTCTTGAGGATTGTAGAGTGTTTTTCGGGCATTGGAGCTTAGCGCTTTGCGATGTTGTTATGTATTATTCTATACTTGTGGTCATATGATGTATTAAGCCTGAGGCAATGCATTGAAGCTTAGTGTTTGGATTTGACTGGTGGAATGGAATGGAGGGACTTGGCGCTTGGCTCGGTGGTTGAGGGCACGGAACTCAGTGTTTGGTTAACATGGATAATTGGAGATTATACTTCGGGATAGTACTTTGTTACCATTAATTTATTTATGTATAAGAATTTATTTGTAAAGACTCATATGTGGTGCATTGGTGTTTGGTTGTTTCTTAAGTCTTAGGTGGTGGGTGGTCGTGGGTTCAAAACCCATAGACTCCAAAACATTTCAATTTTTTTTTATAACTTTATTTATTAATATATATATATATTATTTATCATTATAAAAAAAATAATAAATAAATAAAATAAACAAATAAACAAATAATATATATAAATAATTTACGATGATCAATAATAAAAAAAAACTAAAATAAAACATATATAAATTTAAACAAATAATTTAAAAACAACAAAACAAAATTTTAAATAACAAAGGGCCTCCAATGCCCTCCTAACCTAAACCTAACCCTACATGCCGTAACACTAATTCCTCTTTTCCTCTTTGTTTCTTCTTGCGAGGTGTCTAGTTACCTGGTCGGCCGCCATGGCTTACTCTCATGGCTTCTCCTCCTTGTTTGTCAGGTGTTTGGTTTCTGGCGTTGGTCATTGGCTTGTATTATGTGTGTTGTTTTGCATTGAGCTCGCAGACTTGTATTTCCAGGTTTGTTTTTTTGTTTATTCCAAGATAAAACATCTCTTGCAGGCTCCTCTCTTGGTCGTGGCTTGTTCGACTCGGCACTTGTGTGTTTGGGCGTTTGCTTGTATGTTTTTTTTTTCATTTGTTCATGCTCAATATAGCAACCTTCTACGTTGTCTTTTCTGACCTCAGAAAACTTTGGATGGACATATATTAATGAACTTCCAATCCCTTCAAGATCGACAGGAATTTCATTCTTGATCATCTCAAACCCTTTTTAGTAATCTTAAAGGAGTGGTGTTGTTTGCACCCATCAACTGCAATATGCTCTGCAAAACTGGACATGTATATCGAAAAGAATGATTTGATTTTTGGAAAAACAGAGAAGGTGATGCTTCTCCTATCCATTCACCCTATGAATTTTCATCTAGTACAATGATATAGAATAGTTTATGTACATCTTCCATTACCTGCGTGTTAAAGCCAAATCCTGCTACAACCAGGATGCTCCCAAACCGCAATAAGGAACCCTCGGAATAGGCATGAATGGCCTCAAATATTTGTTCAGAAAAATGTTGGACAGCAAAATTTGAAGGAGTAATCTCGCTCTGGTGTGCCTATGGGGAGGTCCGAGGTTTGAACCTCATGGACTCAATAAAACTTGGCACGGGTCGTCCAATTGGCACGCTATACCAGATGCATTGAGCAATGAAAAATGCCCTTGTGGGCTCTTCCTCCATGTGGTTGGGTGTTGGGCTTTGTGTTATATGTTGTCTCATGGACTTGGTTGTTAGGCTGCGTGGCAGGTGCTTGGCTGTTAGCTTTTTTGTTTTTGTTTTATTACTAAAAATATGTGTTTCCTGTGTGTGCAGCGCATGAGCTTTCTTCCTCGTGGGTTCCTCGGTCATGGCTAGGCGCTGATGAGATATGTGGAATGGTATCGGGCTTGTTTCTTAACATTAGGCTTTGGGAACTTGTGTATGGCGGTGGCGCTGGCAATGTTTGGTCTTGGACGCACAACGAAGGACTGTCGTTGCATTCAGAGGAGGTCTTGGACACAAAGCAAAGGACTCTCATCTGGACTACATTTCTCTCTTGCAAGCGTCTACCAATAAAAAATCCCTTATAGAAGGCATGCGGCTTCATGCCCACATGCTCATATCTGGATTTGTGCCGAATGTTGTATCAGAAACCGCACTCATAACCATTTATACAAAATGCAGCAGATTGACAGATGCCCGGGCGGTTTTTGATCAAATAACAACGCCAAACATTTTCTCATGGAACGCCATGATTGGAGGGTATGTAAATCAATGTCTCAGCATGGGATCTCTGGAACTTTATTGCCAAATGCAACGCATAGGCATTCAGCCCAATGACTTTATGTTTCCTTGCATTCTCGAGGCCTGTTCTCGGCCCAATATTTTATTTGTTTTATTTCTATTTCTTTATATATATATATATATATTTTTTTTTTTTCTTTTTCTTTTTCTTTTTCTTTTTTTTACTCTATTCCCCCCTTTTTTTTCTAATTTATTTTATTCCTTTCTACTCTATTCCTTTCTTTAAGGACTAGGCGACTGAAACTAAATTACTAAATTTCTTCTTCAACAGCTTAAAATGTTGCTAATCAGAAAATGGAATGCAAGCACACACATTTGAATTCTTTCATTGGCAATGAGGAGGATCTTTCAGCTTTATAATGCCAGTTCAGCTTCTGATTCTTCGTGATTAAAAGATGGATTTTTCTGAGCCTTTCTTCTCATCATTCCCTATACTTTACTTTTCTGTATTTTCCTTTTTATATTTTTAATTCATTATTTCTTATTTTCTCTTATGACCTTTTATATGTACTCTATAAATTTTTTTTTATATGTTATTACTCCTTCTTATTGTCATATTTTTGTTTATTTTCATCTAATTATTTATATTCTTCTTATTCTTATTATTGAATGTAATTGTCTTCTAACTTCTTTTTCTTTATCAATTATTTACCTTTGTATTTTCATGAGTGAGGATGTGCTGATAAAAGTTGAAGGCTTTCTCTAATCTATATTAGCTTGCTATTATAATCCTTGATCGAGGAATACAAAGTAATCTTGGTTCCCCTCATATTTGTACAGGGTCTTACTCAACTGACAGAATATCTAAAGTATTGTTGTTTGTCCAGAGTTAGTATGCTCTTAGAACTTGTTTGATGTTTTGTATTTTGTATTTTGTATTTTAATCTATGAAGTTTTTTTTTTTTTTTTTAGGTAAGGGCTCTGAAAACATCACCGTGAGGAATTTATGTTATAAATGTAATTTGATTAACCTTAGAAGAGGAATTTGTTGGACACACCTACCACACTTAGAGGGGGGGTGAATGAGTGTGGGGCTATTTTTCCCAAAACTTCCCTCTTGCACAAAAACTCATCAATTAGCATTCAACATTTATTCATTACCCATTGTTGTCATTTATAACCAGTTAGATGTGAGAACATATCAGCAACATATATCAGCAATATATCATCAACAAGTCATCACCATAATGAACACAAAGAACACAAGATGTATGGACAATTTTCTTTTTATTACGGACTACAATCCTTGGGGTTTATCAGCAACAACTAAATAGAGTACGACTCTACAAGAGCACCAGCTCTATATGCAAGACTCATCTTTCATTCTCAGCACCAACTGAGATGAGGCAACAATCCTCAACATATATCAATCTGTACCATAAACAAGAGCATCAACCATGCACCAACCTGTGCCAAACAACATGTAATCAACCTGTACCATAAACAAGTGCATCCAACCATGTACCAAGTATATACCAATCATGTGTCAAATAATCTTCAACAATGACTCATCAATATGTACCAACATCATCAACTATACACCTCATGTATGTGCCAACTCATCAACTATGACTAGTTTTGGATTAGTCAACAACCCTAACTTGAAATAATCATAACTTTGTACCTGTACTGAATAAAGAATGAAACTGATATACAATGTTCTTCAGTGTGTTTTATGCAATTCCTCCAAGTGGAACTACTTGTAACCTCTCAGAAAAGGATTTATAGCAAAAATGGCATACCTTGCTGAATTATGGTTTATTCTAGAGAGAGACCTTGTAGAGTGCACCCCGCACAAAATATTTGATGAAATGATCTGAAACTATTATAGAGCATACTAAATACTGTACCCTAACTGAAATATTTTGTCTCACTACATTTGGATCTATTATGAATCAGTTATGACGTTTTTACCCGAAACACCTGATTTTGACTAGTTTCAGGACTAGCCACAAACCCTATTTTCCACGGAGTGTAATTCCAAAAATACAACGACCCACAAGTTGAATTTTTAACCACAGATACTTGGCTATGTTTTCTCACTTTCATAGCAATTTCAGGATCTGAATCATTAGAGAAAAAAATTTATAGAGAAAATGGTGAGATGACCTGAAAATAACATACCTTAGAAAGCACCATCAAAATAATTTATCCTTCGTTGCATTTCGGCCTTATTTTCTTCACTTTCCTTAGAATTTCGGCTTAGATATCCTTGGCTACCTCAGTCACCTATATATCTTCAATATCCTCAAGTGTTCCACACCAAAAATGCTCAAGAAGCTCTCCATCAATACTCCAAAATATATTCCCACAAGAAGCTCTCCATTGATCCACAAAAAGGATGATATACAAGAGACCATTGCTATATTATTTATACTTTCATCCTTTAGGTCACTTAACCCATTTTTAGGTCGCTTAACCCATTTCTAGGTCACTTAACCTATTTTCCTTATTTTAGGGTTAACCACTTTCCATAAATAGAAAGTTCTCCAATACTTTAACATTTAAAT
>ML777076.1:299630-323750 GCA_009831015.1 Picea engelmannii | reverse complement strand
AATGAGTCATCTATACATTTTTCCAACAATGCATCATATACCAATGGAACCACATCGATCCATATTCATCATGTATCAATGAAAACTCATTGATCCATCTTCATTTATGCATTCTCATCAAGGACAATACATATTATATTACATAAATCATCAATCAATCAATCCTTTGACATCAATCAATCACTTGACATCAAACAATCAAACCATTGGCATCAATGACAACATGATCCAACAGAATTTATGTTATAAATGTAATTTGATTAACCTTAGAAGCAAGGAGTTATTGGCAAATGATGCAATGCATAGTTCAGCTTAAAAGGCTTGTTTATATATAGATCTGTGTAACTAAAAAAAAATGTTTTTGGCTCACAGGCTAGGTGGAGCTGGAGTTGGAACTTGGCCCTCAGGCCCAAATTTCAAATGAATTCTCTGAATCCATGTGTAGGGACCAAATTAATTTCAGTCTAATAAAATCCATAAATTGAAACAAATAAGATTACTTCTACACAGAAAGACTAAGTAATTTCTTTCATTCAGCATATAAGCATGTTAAATTAATTAATGAACAACAATCTAGTGAATTACATAACATAATAAGAATTGATTAACAGAATAAAAATACCTCTGCTATGATGCTAATTCTCGCTGATTTGGTTGTCCTTTCCCTGTTGTTTTGCCCAGCCTGATGCACTGACCAAACCCTGCCCAAAAGCTGACTAACCACCCAGCCATCTAGGAGCAGCCTGTCCGACTCCCTAGCTCCAGGATACCGTAAGGAATCCTGACCCCCATGCCCAAACCCCCCAGCAACCCGGTGCCCCCTACAATGGTTGACCAAAAACCCCCAAAACAAAACTCCCAACACCAGAAAATACGCTCAACCAGAAATACCGACCTCGAAAATACATACCTCCTCCCTCTATGCTCCTTTCCCCCAATTTTCATAAATCTCCTCTCCTGTAGGACTCTTCCCCTTCATATCTCCCCCTTCACCGACTCTCCTCCCCTCCATCCATTACCTTATCCCCTCCTTTATTACCTTATCCCCTCCTTTATTATTTTATGCTTAACCTGTCATACGTAAAGTTTCATAAGGATTAAATTAAATTTATCAAGCCCCTTAATTTATTATCCAAATCTTTAATGAATCAATTAATTAATTAATTAATCAATCAAAAGTTATAAACAATTAATAAATAAATAAATAATATTATTAATACTAATCATTGTTTAACTAAAACCATGTTAGGATAATTAATTATCTAATTAATTTTACTTAATAATCCCTATGCATTTATTTAACCAGGGTTGTTACAAATCCTATGTTAAGCTATTAAATGACCAATCATCTATTAAAAATTTTGAGAGTAATTTATGGAGGTAGAAGCATTCAGACGGAAGGAGAAAAAGCGCAACAGAAGCAAGGAACAAAGATGCATATCTGAGACAGTAAAAGAAGGATGAGAAGCACAGGCAGAGATAAATAAAAAGATCAAAAATCTCAAGAAGATGTGAGCAGAGAGACACTGATGCAGACAGAGCAGAGCAGTGTAGTAGAACAGTGATGAGACTGGTAAGCCATTGATAACTATTGAATCATTGTAATAAATTCATAGAAAGAAAAGATTTATATTTCAGGGTGGTAGGGAGGTGCTAGGGAGGACTGTTGTCCTCGGAGTTTCAAGTGGGTTCTTGAACACAGGGAGTTGTAGCTTCCATCTGGTTGCAGCCAGAAAAACTAGGGTGGCAGGGAGGTGTAAGGGAGAACAAGTGTTCTCTGTCGTACAGGTTGGAGCCTGTGTGACTGGAAGTTGGTGCTTCCATCCAGTTGGTGTTGGGTCACTCACGGAGTTGGTTCTTCCTTCTAAGTTGTCTTGTCTACAAGGCTCATCTAGACTTGTAAGTGTTGCCATTTCGCTCACCCAAGTGATGAAACCAACACAAAAAATTGGCGACCATACTGGAGATAGGTATCAAATTCCACCCTATATGAGCTTAGAGAGCACTTCATTCTGATCATATTGTCTTGCAGGTACCAAAACCGGCCCAATCTGACCTACTGAAATGCAAATTTGGAGCCAAGGAAGGAGAATTTCATTCGGAAATTTCCCCCCGATGCGTGACAAAAAGTGCACAGATTTTCCTTCCCACAGATGTGCTCTCTGCACACTATGCATGCCACATACTTGTTTTCTCTATGCATTCTGCGCACTATGCACCATCTGTGCACTTGTCAGAATTGTAACCCGTGCACATATCCATTTTTTCAACATTGTAAGAGTTTTTTTGGTGATTTGAAGGCCCCTAGCCTTCATATTTTTTCTTTCATGCACTTTGTAATTCACATGAACTCCACTTAGAATCTTTTCCGACATGAAAGGTTAGTCAAACATAGGCACTTAGGGGGGTAAAAAGAACCAAATGTTCTCCTCTTTTGTTTTGGTTGCCACATGGATGGCTTGTTTGGTTTGTAAAATGTTAAGATGAGATTATTTCTTACACACATAAAACACTTACATTGGGACTAGAAACCTATTTTGACCCTTGAGTATGATTTTCCCTCGCACCTTAGAGTGATATTGGTAATCAGAAAGGAGGTTAAGAGGAAGTTTTATCTCCCTTAACAATAATATTTAGAAGAGGAAAAATCCCCCCTAGGGATCCTCTTATTTTCTTTTTGAAATCATCTTAAAGTTGTAAGGGCCCATACATGCCCACATGTTGCAAACTTAGGATAGTTTCTTGAAATTTCTTTCTTAGTTTACATCACTAGGGGAGTTTAAATATCAAAGTAATTGGTCAATGCATGCCCACATGCTTGCAATCTAGGGTAGTTTTCAAGCTTTCTTAGTGTAAACAACATTAGGGAGTTTAAAGGATTGGTAAGGACTCACATGTCCACATGCTAGTTCTTTAGGGATTTTAAAATTCCGCAAGGTTGTACCAATGACACTTAGTAAGCTAGGTAACAAAGATTTGTAAGGACCACAGGAAGTCCACATGTTGCAATCGAACACCTAACTTATTAAAAACTTGGCACACTTTTTCACTTGCTCACACACAAAATTCACTCCTCAGTCACATAATTTCCATTTTGAATTGTGGAGGTTGAAGTAGGTTTTCTCCAAAGGAATTATGAAATATCCCACTACTTCTTTGGAAATTATCCACACCCATTTAATTCAATGAGATTGGTTCACACCCCCAATCTCTCAGCCCATGGCATCTAATTTTTTTCTAAAAACTCAGTAGGTTTTCCTCCACAAGAGGTGCCAAAAGAAATTTTTTAGTCTAGGTAGGATCTCGGGGGTAGGCATCCAAATAACCCCCCATCATCTGGTTCTCACATTTTCAAACATTAGAAGTTGACAAAAAAGGGAACTTTCAAAATCCTCCAAGTCAATTGTTCCTACACCATAAGGCAGGGAGATACTCGTGAAGGGTCAAAGTTCGAGGTCTGGTTGTTCTATGCGTCCCCCCTTGAGTCACTCAACTCTTGGAAGGGATCCAGCCTGTGACCCATTTCTGAGGCCGAAAATCTAAATGTCACACTTTGACCGAGGTACCTAGTGACCAAAATTTAGGACATCTACCCATGTGTCAATTGTGGGCTACAATTGCACCTTGATCAAATTTTGTGTGGCTATTGGGAAATATCGCCATCTCTTTCGGGATATGCACCCTCTACCCCTCATTATAACTGATTATTTCAACCTTCATTAGTTCCTCTTCCGGTGGCTTCATACCCCACTATTGGGTGCTTTTGGAAGGCCAAATGTTATTTGAGAGGAAGGACGATACGTCTTTTAGGAAACGAGCATTTGTTTTTATTTTTTCCCCCACATAGACAAAATCCACCTACCCACATGTTTGTTTATTTACAGTTGATTTATGTATGATGCTCATTTGATTACATGCAATTGTAAGTTGTACTATCTTGTGAAGGTCCAAATTATACAGAGCTCTTGATCATTTATTTATCTCATCACCATTTGCACACATTCACTTTTCTATTCGGACATCATAGGGGAACTACATAATCCCCATCATTCCAGACGCTTGCAGAACCTCCCTCCTATCCTAGGAGGAGTTCCTAGTATTTCCAACTCACCGGCTCAACCATCTCACACCCCCGTAAGTGATACTATTTTGGGAGCAACTTTACTCGGTTCCAATTTGCTTGGGTCCAATTCCCAAGGCCATCCATCCACTAGTTCTCCTTCATAAGGAGAAGGGGGGAAAACTTCTTCTCAAGGGAGAAGCACAACCCCACCAAATCTCTCTCAAGGGAAAGGTCCACTACCTGCTCACACGATGGTTGGAACCAATCCTCCACAAAATCCCCCTATGCCATAATTGGCATCTCTCAACATTCCTAATTTGAACAAACTCACTAATGATCCCATTTTACATAACTCCACATGGCCCAATATGCCTACCAAACTTCCTTTGGATATTCCAAAATTTGAAGGAAAATCGAGGGAAGATCCCGCCAACCATGTTATGACCTTCCACTTGTGGTGCTCTTCAAAAAATATCATGGATGATTCAATCCTCTTACGGTTATTTCAAAGAACACTCAATGGTCCATCATCCAAATGGTATGTGGATGAAAAATCAGGGTCCCATGTGACTTTTGAATCCTTGGCCAAGGCCTTTTTGGCCTTTTTTCAACTACCACTTCATCATGACATTGGATTAGAACTACTCTCCGAGTGAAAACAAAAATTCGCTACCCATATTGACGAACACATCCATGAATGGTGTCGGAGGCGTAGCTTGTGTAAAGAAGAAACCACCAAAGATAAATGCCTCGATTGGTTTCTTAAATCACTCATCTCTACATTTTCCAAAGATGTCGCATCCACTTTTCCTCAGTCAGAAGAGGAAGCCATCAGCAAGGCCCAACAATTCGACCTTTTCTATGATCAGTCAGGTTACTTATACACAGTCTTACCTGATGCACCCCAACCCGTACCATTTGGCCAGGACAAACCTGGGATGTCCCACACTACAGATGGGTTGATTGGTTCCACGTCACATCACAACCCTTACAACCAACCGCTACCTATGTATGGTACACCTCAATATCCACAACCATATGGAGGGTCATCTTATTACCCTCCCCCCACATACCAATAACCATATCCTATTGCTCCCCCCTCCCCACCCATGAGTGGACCTTCACTAGTACCCATGATGCAGTCGACCTCTCAACAAAGTTCAGGTCCACCTTCTACCTCATCATATAATCTGGTCACTAGTGAAAATGCTTCACCTTCCTATGCACCCTATGGATCGTTGCCACAAAATAGTCCATATTTTCTGTTCCCAGGTCCTCCACAGTCGATTTCTCCTCCACCGGGACACCCACATGTCGTCGTTAACTTTGTGCATCCCTATCCCATTCAACAAATTCAAGATTTTGAATAATTGAATGTGGAAATTTCGACCCATCAACCAAATAATGCCAAGAAGAAAGGGAAAAATCGAAACAATAATAACTCGAGACAAGGAGGGAATAACCCCCAACAAAACCATCCCACTGGGGGCAACCAAAATCAAGGAAACCCAAACCCCCAAGGGGACAATAAAAAAATGCCAAGGGAAGAACAACAACAACAATCTCAGGACGAACTTCCCTTGCGCTCTTTGTGGTGAATATGGAAATTATACTCACCATTGTCCCTAGATTGTTGACTTCAAACAGATGAAAGAATCCATGAATGCACCACATCCTCCAGCGCCTCCTGCCCCTCAGCAGGCCCCACAACAATAGTTGCAACAACCACCCCCGACCGTGTTGCAAAACCCTATTCCACACTAAGGTGTGATGAATACCTAATAGGAGGTACACCTTGCCCCACCACAAATGGGGTAGTACCAAAACCCAGGGCCTATCCACCCTGGCAATCTGACTGATCGCAATATCATCCTCACCAATGAAGAGGAGACTCTCCTACAAATGCATAGTCATCAATACATAAAACCTCCTTACTCTACCCCAACCATCTTAGAAGAGGCTCCAGTTACATTCTGACAACCCTTGATGATTCCATGCCCTAATACTGAACCAAACATTCACATTCTTCGCGTTCCATTACGATGAATTTTCAATAACCCTCATGCTAGGGAAACACACAATTATAGTTTGGTTGATGACTTATCTAAATCTCCTGCAACCATGTCTATCTTGGAGGTCCTCCAAACATTTCCAACTCAGCGAAAATCCATGCTTTCCACCTTAGAGGCAGTCGACCCAGCTGACACTAGACTCATCACCTTCTATCTAGATAGTGGAGAACCATGCCTCCCCACCCTGGTAGCTTTCCAGATACCAGTAAAGATCAGGAACATCACAGTTCATCGATGTATCATTGATTAAGGTGCATCCACATGCATCATGTCCAAAGTCGTATGGAAAAAAATTATCTCCCTTGAGCTAGTACCATCTTCCATCACCTTGAGAGCCTATGATGGTCGACCATCCTCCCCTGAAGGGATCTTCCAAAATTTCCATGTTGAGCTTGGGGGAAAAACCATCCTCATCGACATTGAAGTTATCGAATCCCTGCTTGATTACAATATCTTTTTTGGACGTAGCTACATCTACGCTATTAAGGCGATAGTCTATTCTATGTTTCAAACGATGATGTTCCCCCACAATGGGAAAATCGTCACCATCAACCAAATTGCACATTATGAACCTAACCATTCTACCAACATCAATAACTTTCTTCCCCTTGTCCACTCTATCTCATATGCTTATTCGCTCATCGACATGGGTCCTGGAATTTTCAAGGACCCATCATTGTTGGGGGAATATCATGGAGCACCACCTCTCATACACCCTTCATCAAAAGTGTGTGTAGTATCTTCTAATATAACAGATATTGAAGACACTATTCTCCCCATTGAGTCCTCTCTACACCTCAACGTTCCACCAGTTGAAGAACTGTTACCTCAAGAATTCCTTGAGAACCCTACTGCACCACTTATCCCTGATCCCCCCCCCCTACAAGGGAAAATCCTGGTTTGGGAGACAATCCCTCAATCCATTACTCAAATTCCCTTCTTATACCCCCCACCTGGAGTCCAATAATTCCAGGTATTTGTGACCCTTACCCTTCAAAATATGGTTATTTCCATCTCTGTATGGTATCTTCACCCACCCGCATTGGTTCCTCAACCATCTCTCCCTCCCCAGACAGAGGGAATCCTTATGTAGATTTTAGTACAGTCTCTTTCCGCACCACCCTCACCCCCATCTATTGGCACCACTGCCACGGCTGGTGGTAGAAGAAAGAATAAAGATCCCACAACTCCACTTCCTCCCTAAGTTCAACCTCCTTGCGCACTATACAAAAGAGAGGGACACCCCACCAATAGATGTCATGCTCTTCCCTAGTTACGCAATCTGATCCAACTCCCTCGAGCAACCACAATTCTCGTCGCTTCACCAAGAATGTCTAATGCTACTACCACATCCTCCACTGTAAAAATTAACGGGTTGTGAACCAATTTCGCTTGTGCCATATGATCATAATATGGCCACTTCACTCATCATTTCCCAGCTCTGCCTCAGTTTCGACAGATGCTATCCGCAGAATGCCAAACATCTCATGTAGAGCCCTCTTAGCCACCCCTTACTAATTCTCACGTCACTGACATTCGTTATGTCTCTTCATCAATCCCTTAGTGGATGAGATATCCTTGTGCTCTCTGTGACTCACCTGCTCACTTCACATACCAATGTCCTTGGATTTTTGAATATCGACGTTGTCAATCAACCCTTATTCAACCTTATTCAACAACCTCACCGCTCATGACACCATTCAATTCCAGATATTGTGCATATATCCTCCCCTGAACCCGAGTCACTTCCCATCCCTCCATGGTTCACATTTCGACAGTCTGAGGATATCCCCCTGAATCCTCTGAATTCTTCGGTAAATTTACCATAAGATATGAAGATCTTACCCCCCACCACATTTTTTCACCCACAGTATCTCGACATTTGGTTCATGTCAAGAGAGCCATCGCACCATGAATGCGATATCCCTTCTACATCCTCGCCACTTGAGGACACTCACACTTTGATAGTTCCCCTTGTCACATCCTCAGATCCCCTATATTCTTGCATTTTTCACTGTGATGAAGATATCTTGGAGGAACTCACTACTCCTAATTTCCCATGGAATGTGCTCCATCACATAGATATTTTTCTCTCACATGAGGCTTGTCACCCTCCTAGACAAGCCTCCATATGTGCAATCGAAACCAAGGATTTTATTCCTTCAGGGAATATAGACTAGTTCAACAACCCTATCCCTGTCCCAAATTTTTTTGAATAAGGAAACATGGCCAACATATCCCCTACTGTCAAAATCAACATTTCCATTAAACCAGGAATCATAGAAGAAATCAACATTGGTGCTACATGATCCCCTGAAGAACTAATTGCTTACAAATCTCTCTTTCAGGAATACCGGGATATTTTTTCCTGGTCATATAAGGATATGCCCAGCCTCTATCCATCCATAGTCGAACATCGCATCGACACTTGGCCAGATGTTGCCCCAGTACATCAAAATCAATGCCCCCTTCACCCATCCAAAGCTGCAGCTATCAAAGATGAAATTGACAAGTTACGCTCTGTCGGGTTCATCTACCCCATTGCATACACTTCGTGGGTCTCTAACCCTGTCCCCGTTAAAAAACAAACAGGGCATTATTCGTGTTTGCACCGAATTTTGTGATCTTAACCATGTTTGTCCCAAAGACAATTTCCCTACACCTTTCATCGACCAAATCATCGATGAGTGCACTGACCATGAGGCACTGTCATTTATGGACGGGTTCTTTGGCTACGATCAAATCCAAATCCATCTAGCAGATCAATATAAAACCACTTTTACCACCCCTTGGGGTACCTTTTCTTATCACGTCATGTCATTTGGACTGAAGAACACAGGTGCTACATTCCAAAGGGCCGTGACCTATGTGTTCCATGATCTTTCTTGCATCATCCTTGCTTATTTGGATGACCTCAGTGCTCGCTCCAAAACATGAACTCGACATTTAGACGACCTTCGCATTGTTTTCCAATGATGTCGCCAGTACAATATCCTCTTGAACCCCCTCAAGTGTGTATTTTGCGTCACTGTTGGACACCTTCTTGGGTTCATTGTCTCCCAACACGGCATCACGATGGACTCCCTCAAGGTACAAGTTATCATGGAAACTCCACCACCTAGGAACTTACACCAACTACAGAGCCTACAAGGCAAAGCTAACTTTTTACGTCGCTTTGTCCCAAATTACGCCACTTGCGCACATGGTTTCCTTTGCCTACTGCGTCATGATATCCCATTTCACTGGGATGAATATTCTAAAACAAATTTTGACAATTTAAAATATGCCTTATTGAATGACCCATTGATTAGTCCCCCAGACTATGACCGTGACTACATCCTCTACTTGTTAGCCTCAGTCGTCCAATTAGGGGATGATGGGCGTGATCATTTCATTTACTACATCAGTAAAAATATTTCAGGGCCACCCTTGAAATATAATCATGATGAGAAAATTTCCCTCACAGTTGTCCTCGTGGTTCAGAAACTGTGTCACTATATCCTGCTTTGAACTACCAAGGTCGTAGCAGATTCCAACCCCATGCAGTACTTGCTTAGTCACCAGAAAATTAATGGGAAATTTTCTCTATGGATCGTTATCCTCCAGGAATACGACCTAGAGTTCTCAACTCCCAAAAGAAAGTAAGCACTTGTCCTCACCGAACTCATTACAGATTTTCCCTCAGACGATGAAGCTTCCCCCGTCAATACGGATTTTCCCGGCGAACACCTCTTCTTCATCCCCTATGGTGACCCCTGGTATGGTGACCTTATTGTCTACCTTAGGACACAGAATTTTGGGTCTCACGTTTCTCAAGATGATCGTTGACACATTCACCATTAGGCCCCTTGATACCTCTTCATCGGATATGTCCTATATCGACGTGGGGTCGACACCATTCTTTGTCGATGTCTAACCATCGACGAAGATAAGAGAGTCTTGAATGATTTCTACAATGGCGCTTGAGGTGGTCACCTCTCGGGTATGTCCACCACCCATAAAATAATTCGAGTAGGGTACTTCTAGCCCACATTGTTTCATGACTGCATCCATGATGTCAAGCGATGTGAAAAATGCCATCTCTATGCAAACAAAGGATGAGCACCACCAACTCTTCTACATCCAGTCATCACCGTCGGCCTCTTCTACAAATGGGGCATCAACTTCATGACTTGCAATCCTCCATATAGTAATGGATACAAGTACATTGTAGTGGTAGTCGATTACTTTAAAAATTGGTTCGAAGCCATGCACACCTTCAACAATACCATTGACACAACAACATTTTTTTTCTTCAACCACGTCATTACCTGCTTTGGAGTCCCACTACAGTTAGTGTCTAACCATGGTAAACACTTTGAGAACGAGATCTTTGCAGAAATCTCCTCAAAGTTAGGCTTCTCCCATGAGTTTTCCTCACCATACTACCCACAATCCAATAGACAAGTCGAGGTTATGGGATTATCACACAACAGTCAAAATTGCCACCAGTTTTACACCATTACACCTCATCCATGGGATCAAATCCACCCTCCCTATCGAGTGTGAAATCCCCATGTTACTCATTGGCATCGATATTTTATCTGACACTGCTCCAATGGAGCAACGCTTGATGACCTTAGAATCGTTGGACAAATATCGTCAATCTTCATTACAAAACAACAAGGCAGCTAAAAAACGGTCCAAATCCACCTTTGACTGCCATGTCAACCTTTGCTTATTCAGCGAAGGGGATCTTGACTTAGCCTATGATATTGCTCATGATACCCTTGGACATGGAAAATTTGAGTCCTTATGGAATGGACCCTACATCATCCAACACTGTCTCACTAAGGGGGAATACATCCTGGCCTCTCTAGAAGGCTTCCCTCTCAAAGACCCTGTCAACGGGTTGTACCTAAATAATTTTTACGCCTGAGCGTAGCCATTCTACCTTAGGATTTTTCTTTGTACACATTTGTAGAGTTTTTATTATTCTTTTTTTCCACCACTCCTCATGTCTGAACTACCATCTGTGTTATTGACATATGCATAATTCACCATCTTACCACATCAATTATGTTGACGGTGCTAGCCGTTGGACACAGAATATTGCTTCGGCCGCTTGGGCCCTCTATACCCCCTCACATGTACTACTTCACTCCAGGGACATATGTTTGGGCTCGACAACCAACAACCAATATGAATATGACATCATCATTGGTCTCCTTATCTAGGCTAGTCACTGCCACATTTGTCACCTTAGTGTTCTCCTATATTCCCAGCTCGTCGTCCTGTAGCTCAACAATGTATATCGTGTCTGTGATCCTTTCCTCTTTCAAAAATACCTGCAAGTTAGAATCTTATCTCACAACTTTTATTCAATCAATTTCACACATATTCCAAGACAATTTAGTCAAATGGCAGATAATATGGCTAACCTAGTGTTAGATTGGAATTTATCACATCAAAAAATCATCACATATACATAAGAATCATACATCTGTCACAACATATAGATTAGACATCATAACTCACACAAAAACATCAAGACATAAATGAGCCAAAGATATGTGTCCATATATGTATGTATGTATGTATATATATAATATGTATGTCATAAATGTTTATAATATGAAAAATACATCACCCATAGGCCAATGAGTCCCCTCACTCCTATAGGTACAAAATGGGTAGTGCCTACCCTATACAACATGAGTATCAACTACCCTGTACAAAATGGGATCACAATCCTATACAAATACATAACCTGACACTCATGGTGCCCCCAGAGCTTCCCCCACAAGTCCTCTATCAGTTGGAGGGGCCCTCCAGGTCTAGGGGGAAGTCGACCAGTCATCGTGGCCCCCGCTATACTTTCTCGGTGAATCAGAGTCTACCACTCTGTCAAAATTCCCACACACTACTCCAAGATCCCCTCGTCCTAGATATGGGCCCACATACCCTCCAGTACACCCTGTAAAACCTGCTCAAAATGTCGACGCAGGTCTTCGAGCATCCCCCCAGCCTCTACATGCGGCTCATGCGTTGGTCCAACACCAGCATCCCCTAGTATCCACCTCTAGCCTGCCCTCGGCTCATGTGTTGATCCAACACTAACATCATCTCGTCTGTGCTATTTTCCTACCCGTGGCTCTGCACACGGCGGTCGCACTTGCCTATTGTTGAAACAGTTCTTAAATTTTTTATCCTTAAGGCCTAATTTTTTCTTTTTCGGGTTTCGGCTTTTCACAAAACACGATTTTCGTTATCAATCCCAAACACACAACTTTTTTTTCAAAGAATTTAATTATTTGGATAATAAAAGGCAAAAAAGGTTAAAAGAATTATAAGAATCCCGACGCCTTTTCTTTGAAATTTTTTAAATTATGATAAGTTATAAAACTAACGGATTTAAGGTTAAACTTAAAGAATTTTTGGGATTCGGGGTTTGCTACAAACAATTTTTTTCGATGCAAATCGAATCGCGAAATCCCAATCCCCGATTTCCTAAAACGTTGAAGTCTTAGTTAAAACACAGATTAATTAATTCTCTAATATCAAAGGTTAAGAGTTAAGATAATCATGAAGCATTTCGGGATTCGTGGTTTAGTGAGACCACATCTCCTGTCATCATGATTCCTGAAATCCCGATTCACGAGACCCTGATCCACAGTTCATGTTAAATCAAACTAATTTTGTTTTGGCCTTAATCATGATTAGTTAGTTAATTAAGATGAGTTTAAGTCTTGTTTTTTAAAATAAAACCATCGCGATTTCAGAGATCAGATTTCATCGATAACATACTTCTCGATATCATGATCCCCGAAATCCCAAAAATGTTTAGTCTCAATTAATTAATTTGATAAAAGTGTTTTAAGTCTTAATTAACACGTCATGATCTCGCAATTTTAGAAATCAGATTTCATCGACGACATCATGATTTTTGAAATCCTGAAAAGCAAAGTTTTCAGCTTTAATCTATGATTAGCACTAATTAACCCTTTTTCCAAAACAGGATTAATGATAATCATTCTTTTTTAAGTGTTCATTCATGTTTCGCTTTCCGATTAAGTAAAGTGTCGAATTTTCTTTAAAAACCCGAAGGCACCTAAATACGGACATTAAATGCATATCTCAGAAATATATCTTTCGCATTAAGTGCCTTAAATTCTTGACAGCTGTGTCAATCTCTTCACTTTTAAATGTATTCAAAGTGAACATCCAAATGTCTGTGTTTTCATTTTTAGCTGAGCTCATTCATCCATTTTCTGTGATAGGTTTTCAATTAAACGCAAATTCATAGCACCGAAAAAGACACCGAAGAAGAATGAAGACGCACAGGAAGGAGATATCATCTCCGACACCACACCACATGCTATAGACTCCATTAAATCTTGGACTCAAATCTCCAAATTTCTGGAACATGAACTCGAGAATCCTCATCCTGATTCTGAGAATCATTGTCGAGACATAGCTGAGTCGGAGCTTCATAAGATCGTTGCGCTCCCACGGCTCATGGCATACAATGATATGATCAGTTGGGCCCTGGAAAAGGTTGATATCCCGACGAGGAGCATCTTAAACGATCAAGGAGTCATCGTCGGCTCATTCAGGCTAGAACACATACAAGTAATGTATAAACTCTCGCCAAATCCTAAACATACTTTTAATGTTGAATTTTTAGTAGAGTTTCAGAGGAAAGAATGCATTGAGGCAGACCGGACATATCCTGATATGATTAGAGAATGGGCAAGGTGTCCAGCAAAGTTTAGAGTTGATTCCCATGAGATTTATGCTACAACATCCTTGAATGAATACATGGTATATGTAGCTATTATGTTATGTAGACTTTTCAGGAGAAAAGATCCCTGCCATTTTCATGCAGATTGGGTGCCCTTTTTAGAAGAATCTTCAAAAGGGAATGGTTTTAACTGGCATAAGATTTTGTCAGATAACCTAACATAGGAAATCTTAAACTACAAAGCAACAAAATCAAAGGGACAATCAACATCCTTTTACATGTCAGCATACATTATGGATGCAATCTGTTATGTGACTCCTTTTCCTTTAATGAATTGGAGTTGGAACATTTCTTGTCCAGAACCCATTCATAAATATCACTCATCCCTTTGGGAAGAAAATGATAAGGATGCATTTTATGAGGTTTGTCATTTTATTATAATTCCAATGCATAAAATATTTTTTGGATGCGAACCCCCTCACATTTATGATGCAATCACATAAAATCTTAAAGAAATTGCCGATGGAAACAACCCCGGAAATCCCTAAGGATGTTCCAGAAAAGACAGGAGGAACAGCATCAATAGAGCTCAGTAGCCCTATCACTTCCTTAACCCCATTGCAATCAACTTATGGAACCCCCCATGAAGGAGCTCTGTATGTCATTGATCTAGAGCCAATTTCAAGGGATGAAAACCCTCCATCAGATTACTTTTTCAGTAAAAAGAGAAAAGCAATCTTGAAACAGGAAATCCATCCAAGAGGAGAGGGGATGATTAAAAAACATAGGGTCATTATAGATGGAAAGAAGCTTAAAGATGGAGAATTTGCTATGGAGTTAGCAGGTACGATGGGTGCTATAGCATCAGCAAACATATATTTTGTTGGTAGTTTAACAACCATGCTTGAAAAAAAAGACCAAACAATAATTCAGTTACAGGACAAATTGAAAGAAACTGAGAGAAATATCAGTTGGAGAATACAAAAGGGTATTGAACAAGCTAGACTAAAAGATATTCAAGAAATTCAGAAAATGAAAATAGACTTAGAAGAGGCAAAACAGATAATACAGGTCACACAGGCACAGG
The DNA here is from genome assembly GCA_009831015.1 of Picea engelmannii. Lineage (NCBI taxonomy): Eukaryota > Viridiplantae > Streptophyta > Pinopsida > Pinales > Pinaceae > Picea > Picea engelmannii. The sequence goes on along the minus strand of ML777076.1, from coordinate 308,805 downwards.
TCCAAAAGCAGGGAGAAGAAAATAAACAGCTACAAAATAAAATTAATTCTATTACTAATCAAGTAGTAGAACTTGAAATTTTCAGGACACAAGCATTGGGAATACATTTAAAAATAGAGGTAGAATAGAAGAAAGTGTTTTTGAATATGGAAGTAGTCCAGAATTACTTTCAATAAACAAATAAATCCTTGGAGAATGTTTTCCAGAAGGAAAGGGAAGCAAAAGCAGCTAGAACGACTTTCCAAAAGGTAGTAGCCCTCTCAACAAAGGAAGAAGTCGGAAGGATTCAGAAATTATCCATTTCTGAACAGGTTAAAGGGGACGTAATACTTAAAGCGTGGGAAGCATACCTAGCTGAATATAAAAGAATAACCATAGATGTCAATGATGATTGCCAGGGAATTTTTGATCTCTTAGAAAGGACTTCATTGAACATCGGAAAAAATGACTGTCCCGGATTATTAGGTGAGATTAATTTTGCCAAGCACCAGCTAAGGTTCAAAGAAGAGCTGGAGGAAATGAAAATAGAGATCTCAAAAATTAAATTAATCAATATCACAGAAATCAACAAATGGATGGTGACACCAAACCTAAAGTTGCAAACTATTAAGTTCACAGGGAAAATGATAGAAGATCGTTTGCCTGAATTACAAAAAAGATTCTTCTTGTTTGAAGCAAAAGAGATACCAGATGCTCCCAGAGTTTTTGTGAAATTTTTGGGAAAGTGTGTTCACTGTCTTGAGGCGGAGAAAGGAAGTTCATCAACACAAATGTAAAAACATTTTTTGAATGTTTTTATCATTAGAAATTAGAAAGGAAATGTAAACGGTTGACATTATTCATATATGTAACCGTAATCTTAGGAAGTCGGTTAGTCACCAACGAGAAATTTTTTTATGAAGATGTATAAATATATTTTCAAAAGACTAAGAAAAGGCTTTGGATTTTTTGGAGAGAGAGCCGATTGTATTAACAGTTTTCCAATCCATCATAATATATGATACAGACCAGATTCTGAATCCTGCCAATTTGTAGCTATGTGTTCTTCAACCCTGTTTACTATACTTTATTATGTTTTTCGTTCAATGTTTTTCTAAGGAATAATCAATTTGAAGTTTTTTGCAAACATCTTTATAGTTCATATTGATCTGGATATCAAATTGTTTATAGCTTTTCCTCTGAAATTGCTATCGGTGATTTTAAGACCTATGAATCATTTGAACCTTAATACTCAACTTCTCATTAGAAATCTCGTTTTCCTTCTTTATTACCTGTTAAAATATGAGATTCTTTCTTGATTAAAGCCTCATATTTTTATGTATTACTTCTTTGTTATTTCATAATTCTCAAATTGATGAAAATCCAGGAAACGGCCTCGAATGTATTTATGTTAGTGTTTTGAATTCCAAAATTGTTTTTCCTATTTTCATCTCTTAAAAGTTTGAAGTAACATTTGATTAAATTCTTTCACAATTAAATAAAATCTTATCCTACATGACTGTTCCAAATAGTAGACAACCCAACATTGAACCTGGCCTTCAAGATCAAACCAATATTGCTTTGAACCTATTTAATATCATCCTACAAACAACAACTAACCGGGTCGAATTAGAACGTTCATGGGCTGCTATTGAGAGAGATATTAGCATCCAAGAATAGCGGGAAGCTAGACAGAGACAGTTGAGAAACTGATTCTGCTTCACCCTTCCTTTTCAACTCTTGTCCTTAAGTTATTCCTTTTAACATTTACTGATACCTTGACGGTATACTTTACAGCCTTAAAGTATAAACTCAGGAACAACATCTTCTTGGCGTTGTTGCCGGGGAACGAAGAAACGAATCTTTTCCTTGGGAAGAACGACATTGACATTCTCTGTCTTTGATAGTGAACAAGGATAGGAAACCTCCTAAGGCTAATAATATTTTTCACTTGGAGAATCCATGATAAATAAAATGGCTATTAGCCTAAAGAACACTAGAAAAAACCCAGACAGCAAGCAGACCTCGCCAGTCTCCGATTCGGAAAAAAATTTAAGATCACGAAAATCACTTATACAAGTCTTTTTACCCAAACATACTATATGTTAGCCTAACTTTATGCAGTTAAATGTTTCAGAAACTCTTGAAAGATCTTTTTCACTTCCCCTTTCATACGATACGTTCTCATTTCCTAAGGTTTCCTCCCCAGATCTCCGAGAATCTTCTCCTCACACATTCCGAGCTTCAACCTTAAATCTAACCATGGATGCACAAGGAGGTGTTGGAGCTGTGGGTGGTGCCCCTGGAGGAACAACAGGTGGTCAAGTACCGCTTCCTGGAATCTTCGCTAAAGTAGCTGCTAGAAATGCTCCCCTTGTCCTTCCCATTCCTCTATATCATCTCCCCGAAAATTATATGAAAAGTCTTCCAAAATTTACAGGGGAAGGGGATCTGACTACCCAAGAACATATAAACTTTTTCGACCAATTTTCTGACATCCTCGGAATAGAACACGAAGATGTCTATTCTAGACTCCTTGTTCAGACTTTCGAAGGACAGGTGAGGACCTGGTTCCGATCCTTAGCAGCTGGATCTTTAATATCTTATGAAGAACTTGAAAGCACTTTTATTAGACAATGGGGAGAGAGGAAGGACCACCTCTACTACTTGAATGAATTTGGATCCCTTAGAAAGAAAAACTCTGGATTAGTTCTAGAATTCACACAAAGGTTCAACAAGTTGTATAATAAAATCCCGGTTGAGTTTAAACCTTCACAACCCGCAGCAAAGGTGACTTTTGATGGCGCTTTTGATCCCGACTTCGCCTTATTATTGAGAGAAAGGAGATCAACATATCTCACAAAAATGTAGGATGATGAGCTTGAGATTGAATCAAACATGATGGCATCAGGGAAATTAAAAGCAAAAACAGAAACTGGAAACAAAGAAAATAGGAAATTCAAAGAACAAGGTGGACCTTCAGGATCGGGGAAATCCTTGGGAGATAGAATAGATGAGATGGCTAGGGTAATTAGAGAACTTTCAAACAAGATCTCAAAAATGGAACTAGAGAAATCGAAAAGGGATAATTTCCCCAGGAAAGATTTTAGAAGAAATCCTGATCCTCAGGGCCCACAGAAAATAAATAAAAATGAAGACCAAAAAATTCCAACACCCTTCAAAAGTGAAAACTTCATTGGAGAGGAAGATCTAGGAGATTTTGAAGAGATTGATGAAGATATTAATAATCTTGGCGATAATAACAAATCACCTTATTTATCGAGACAAGATTATGAAAGATCCTTAAATAAAGAAATTACATCGAAAGACAATGTTAGCAATAATATGTCTGAATATTTCACCTATCAAGATATCGCAGATGATATCATAGCTGAACTACAGGGAAAATATAATTTAAGACCAAGGAACAAAAGTCTCCCAACTATTTCGACAAAAAACATTTTGCCAAGAAGCGAAACTGATGAGGCAACTCCAAAAGTTGTTGATAAACAGCTTGTGAAAAAAAACACAGCTGATACGCAACCTGTCCAGTCAGAACTAGTAGAAACACTCCCTGTGAAGACACAAGCTCCTGTAAATGAAAACAAGTCCACATCACAACGAAAAGATGAAAAGAAAGGAATGGAGACCCCGAACAGCGAAAATGACAAGGCCCCGAAATTTACAGACCCCGAACAGCCCTAGGAAATTTTAATTTGGAAAACGAAATAAATAAAATCAAAATTCCTATTCCCCTTGTTGAATTAGCTAAAAATCCCATATACAGAAAACAGATCGCCAAGATGATTAACTTTTTTGAAGACGAAAGCCAGGCTGATGTCATCAACTTAGAAGATGACAAGCCAAACATAGTCTTTGGTCCACATTTCAAAGGTGTGAGAGACACTGTAGCCCCCTTTTATATCACGTTAACCTTGTTTGAACACCTTCTCTATAACTGTATGCTGGATTCTGGAGCTTCCCACAATGTGATGCCAAAGGAAATTATGGAAAAACTTGGTCTTGAAATCACAAGGCCCTATGGTGACTTATATTCTTTTGATTCGAGGAAAGTCAAATGCATAGGTATGATTAAAGACCTAGTGGTAGGTTTGGCTCAAATACCTTCTAAAAGAATTCTTATGGATGTAGTGGTCGTTGACATCCCTCCAAAGTATGATATGATATTATCTAGGTCATGGGGTGCCAAGCTTGGAGGATCTCTCCAACTGGATATGACATACGCTACAATTCCAGTTTTCGAAGGACAATACACGCGTCTTTACAGAGAGACTAGGTTGGCATTTACAGTAGGTGATCCACACAATCCAAATAATCATCCAGTTTATATTGTTGACCAAGACTTAGGAAATTGTATATTATCTATTGATGATGATTTTGAAGTAGATATAGACGAAAATTGTATAGAAGAAAAAACTGAAAAAGAAGAAATAAAAAAAAATGTATATAACACTAGTGTATGGAAAATGTATTTTGACGGTGCCTCGTCTTTCCTTGGAGCCGGAGCAGGAGCACTCCTTGTGGCTCCCTATGATCAATTTGTAATCCCCTTTTCCTATAGGCTTCAGTGGAATGTGGATTGTACAAACAATGTATGTGAGTATGAAGCTTTAGTGCTAGGATTAGAAGCTGCTAGGAGGATGAAAATAAAGAAACTCGAAGTCTTTGGTGATGCCGAGTTAATTATAAAACAGGTGAATCGGCAGTACCAGCCTAAGCATCCTAGATTGCAGTCCTATAGGAATTGTGTCTGGGATTTAATCGAAAACTTTTTCTCCTCTGTGAATGTTCATTTCATCTCGAGGTCTGAAAATCAACAGGTTGATGCTTTAGCTAAAGCAGCATCAACTTTCACACCCCCAACTGCTTTTAAATTAAAGTATCACATACAAATGAGACATCTTCCTTTAATACCGAATAACATACAGCATTGGCAGGTCTTTGAGGATGATGAGCAGCTTCGAAAGTTTCTAGAATCATTAGATGAATTTGTAGAAACACATACTGATCAAGAAAATCAAAATGATCCCATTTGGATCATGCAGGAGGGGGAGGATTCTAAAGAGTTTCACGATAAAATTGCAAATCATCGAATGCTCATTCTCAAGAACAACCAGATTCCCAAGGGTCTAATTCCCTTGGAAAGACTATTTAATCAAGATGATATCCCTTCAAAAATCACCCTACAACCCCAACCAGAGGAGGTTGAAGATTGTAACCTAGGAACTAAAGAAAACCCCTGAATGGTAAAACTATCCAAATATTTATCTATAGAAAATAAAAATAAATACATGGAGTTGCTAAGAAAATACAAATACGTTTTCGCATAGTCGTATGAAGAACTGAAAACATATGACACTTCTATGATCGAACATAAGATACCACTGAAACCTGGCGTCAAACCCTTTAAACAAAAGCTCCAACAAATCAACCCCATTTTACTACCTGTTATCGAACAAGAAGTCAAAAAACTCCTTGATGCTAAGATAATTGTACCACTGAGATATTTCGATTGGGTAGCCAATCTGGTCCCGGTTAGGAAGAAAAACGGGGAAATTAGACTATGTGTCGATTTCAGAAATCTTAATAAATCCTCTCTCAAAGATAATTATCCCCTACCTAAAATGGACCATGTTCTAGAAAAAGTAGTAGGAGCTAATAGGATGTCAATGATTGACAAATTTTCAGGTTACAATCAAATTGCCGTCAGCGATCATGATAAAGAAAAAACCACCTTTACCACTCCTTGGGGCACATTTATGTATTATAAAATGTTGTTTGGATTGATGAATGCAGGTGCTACTTTTCAACACGCAATGGATATTGTTTTCGTTGGAAAACGGGACAAATTTGTAGTTATCTATTTGGATGACCTTACTTTTTTTTCTAAATCGGATGAAGATAATCTAATTCATCTCAAACAGACATTTGAGAAATGCCGCAGGTTTGGTTTATCCTTAAATCCTAATAAGTCTCACTTCACTATGCAATAAGGTAAGTTGTTGGGTCACATCGTATCTCGAGATGGAATTAGAATTGACCCTAAAAGAGTTCAAGCTATAGATACAATAGCTATTCCTAGAAATGTGAAAGAAATTCAGTCATTCTTAGGAAAAATAATTTTTTTGAGAAGATTTATTCCTAACTTCGCTGAAATCGTGAAATTGATTACAGATATGCTCAGGAAAAACAACGAAGTAAAATGGACAGCAGAATCTAAAGCATCCTTTGCCCATATCAAGAAGGTTATAAGTGAGGCGCCGGTACTAGCAAGCCCCGATTATCTCAAGGATTTTCTTATTTTTTCATTTGCTTCTGAACACACACTCACCGTCGTACTCCTTCATAAGAACGAAGAAGGTTTCAAGCAACCGATAGCCTTCTTTAGAAAAAGTCTCTGAGATGCCGAACTCAAATATAATATAATGGAAAAACAAGCATATGCTATGGTAAAAGCGTTAAAACATCAGAACTTATGTTTTACATTCTAAGGTGATTGCATATGTACCCACTAGCTCTGTAAAAGATATTTTGGTTCAAGCAAACAGTGATGGCAAAAGAGGAAGATGGCTTGCCAAAATTCAAGAGTTCGACTTGGAGGTTAAACCGACAAAATTAGTAAAGAGGCAAGGCTTAGCTAAACTTTTAGCTGAATCCAATTTCAGATATCTTCGGATAAATAACTCTGAGGAGGAAGAAGAGTGGGTAGATGTGAATGAACTTGAGGACCAAATAACTAAAAACCGAATCGAAGAGAAATTTGCGTCATCAAATTGGTACAAGGACATAGTAGCATACTTACTGACATTGAAATGTCCAAGTGACTTGTCTCCATCCAAAGCTAGAACGCTAAACCTGCATGCAATCAAATACTGTATTTTCAAAAAACGATTATATTGGAAAGACCCGCTTGGCTTCCTCTTGGTCTGTCTAGTCGAGTCGGAAACAGAAAAAGTTATAAGTCAATTTCACGAAGGAGTATGTGGAGGACACCACGCTTGGAGAGCTATGGCATATAAAATCCTGAGGGCTGGTTATTATTAGCCCAAACTTTTCCCAGATGTCAATGTTAAGGTACGAGCTTGCAGCCCTTACCAATTTTTTGCAGGAAAACATAAACTCCCAACGATGCCATTGGTCTCAGTCAAGACAGAGGCTCCTTTTCATCAATGGGGACTAGATTTCATAGGTGAAATTAATCCTCATTCTAGTGCTCAACACAGATGGATACTGACCAATACAGACTACTTCACCAAATGGGTGGAAGCTATCCCAACAAGAAAATCTATTGATTCAGTGGTTATAGATTTCTTAGAAGAAAATATTTTGTCTAGGTTTGGCTGTCCCAGAAAAATAGTCACAGACAATGCGCAGGCTTTTAAGTCTATGGCTATAGTCAGCTTTTGCCAAAAATATAATATTGTGCTAGGTCATTCTAGGCATACTATCCTTAGGGAAATGTTCTGGAAGAATCTTCAAACAAGAGCTTAATCAGTATAATCAAGAAAGTGTTAAACGAAAATAAAAAGTCTTGGCATTTGCATTTGAAATATGCTTTGTGGTCAAATCGGATAGGCACAAAAAAGTCTATCGGTACTTCTCCCTTCCAAATGGTATATGGGACAGATGTAGTGTTGCCTATAAACCTAGCACTTCCTGTAATGAAACTATGGCAAGACGAGAAGGAAGAACCGAATCCTCTCACAAGAAGGATAAACCAGCTGATTGAAGTTCAGAAGCACATGGCAGTAGTGGATGAAAGGTTGCAGAAGTACCAGGATGACATGAATTTTCTCCCCGGGGATTTGGTTTTGAGATGGGACGCTCGGAAAGAGGATTCGGGAAAAAATGGTAAATTTGATCACATTTGGTATGGACCTTTTAAGGTAGCATCTCCTGAAGGAAAAAATTCATTTCTTCTTGAAAATTTGGATGGTAAAATCCTGAATGCCCCTGTCAACGGGCGTTTTTTAAAACATTATGTGGAATAATTGATTTCTAGAAATTTCCACTGTATATACAGTTTTGTTTTTTATTTTCATAATTTTCTTTAGAAAGTCTATTTTCATTTTGTAAATAAATAAAAATAAAATAAAATTAGTTAAGTTTTTGTACTAAAAAAAAAAAAAGTGTTTTCAATACTTAAACCTTAAGAGTTTCACCTAGAACAAGTTTAAAGGTAATCGAAGTAAAAATCTTTAAGAGAAGAGTCCAAAGGGTTAGTTTTAACTTACAACCTTTGTTTTCTGACTTACAGATCATTGGACGTCTCCTTTTTATACCCTAAGTTTTGTCTCTTGCTTTTTCGGGTTTCCCATAGAGGTAGGAGAGATTATGTCTTAACTTTGAAATCTAAAAATAGTTCTAAATCAGTAAGACCAGTCCTCATATTTCTTATTCTTTGACTAAACGTGGTTATGCTTAGGTTGATTCTGACTCTCCTAGGTTTCTTAACAGTTTGTCTGAGGATTTAAGCTTGCTCAAAAGAAAACCCCTGAAATTAATCTTCCCCTTTTTCTCTGCAGACTAAGGTGTTTTGAAAGTTGAGAAAAGGTTGGTCTAGAGTAATCAAAACAGGTTGACAAACCTCTATTGTAAATTTTTACACAGATACCACCCCTGATATTTTAAGTATCACTAATTGCCCCCACTTTGTATTCATAAGCTAAATATAAGACAGATGGTGAAAGGAAATTCATATTTGATTGCCCCCATCTAGTCCCAAAGATGATGAAAGGAAATTCATTTAAATGATTGCCCTCGTCTAATATAAAGAAACAGATAACTTCACCGGGGTAATGAACAGGCCCGCTGGCAGTGAAGCAATATCTGAATGTAAATATATAATTAGCACTCGAAGCGGTGAAAGGAAATTCAGTAAAAAAGGGACATATAACTTCACCGAGGTACTGAACAGGCCCGCTGGCAATGAAGAAATATCTGAGATATCTGTAAGGTTGTCATACTTATCTATCACTCTACTCTAGTTACCAGTTTTTTTGAAACCGGATCTGCATCCCAAGTCTAGATAGAGCTTGTTAAGCCCTAATATTGGCTCATTACCCCTTAATTGGGGCATATTATATTAGTAATGTTATTTTATTTATGTCGGCTTTAGGCCATTAGTTGTAATTATACCTCCTAGTCTCCTATATATACCAAGGAGACATTTTCA
>ML777076.1:224887-295430 GCA_009831015.1 Picea engelmannii | reverse complement strand
TCTTTTATACAGAAGCATCCAGAGTTACTCAAGCGTTGCGAACAACACTTGTCTCAAGGGGAGGGGCATGTTAAGCCCTAATATTGGCTCACTACCCCTTAATTGGGGCATATTATATTAGTAATGTTATTTTATTTATGTCGTCTTTAGGCCATTAGTTGTAATTATACCTCTTAGTCTCCTATATATACCAAGGAGACATTTTCATTTTGAATCATCTTGTACTTGAAAATTTAAGTGGGGTAAAAGGAGGTTTCCCCCTCGAAGAGGCTTATTATCTGAAATTATCTCTTTTTCAAGGCGTTGAGTACTTTTCCTGAGGTTTTTCTATGCTATATTGATGTTTGGTTCTTAATATCTGAATGTAAATATATAATTAGCACTCGAAGCAGTGAAAGGAAATTCAGTAAAAAAGGGATAGATAACTTCACCGGGGTACTGAACAGGCTCGCTGGCATTGAAGCAATATCTGAGATATCTGTAAGTTTGTCATACTTATCTATCACTCTACTCTAGTTACTAGTTTTTTTAAAACCGGATCTACATCCCAAGTCTAGATAGAGCTCCCCTTTTAAAAATATAAGTTTTGTTTCGATTGATGCAAGCCGAAAGTCACAAATCTGTTGAGTTTCCTAGGATTGTTTTAATCATCTTAATATTAACTTAATTTTATACGAGAAGGATAATATTATGAAGAAGACTACAACTGAGTTTAAAACAAATAAGAAACTTTGAAAAGATTTTCAGAAGTTAAAATGTTTTTTGTTTTCCTCTTTTTCCTCTCCCTTAGCAGTTTCAGCAGTGATAAACCCTCGATACCATTAACCCAATTAAGGCACTAAGTCTACATGTTCTCCTCATCCCACAAGGAGACGAGGTCCCCAGTTGGAGCCTATGTTGAAACAGTTCTTAATTTTTTTATTCTTAAGGCCTAATTTTTTCTTTTTCGGGTTTTAGCTTTTCACAAAACACGATTTTCGTTATCAATCCCAAACACACAACGTCTTTTTCAAAGAATTTAATTATTTGGATAATAAAAGGCAAAAAAGGTTAAAAGAATTATAAGAATCCCAACACCTTTTCTTTGAAATTTTTAAAATTATGATAAGTTATAAAACTAACGGATTTAAGGTTAAACTTAAAGAATTTTTGGGATCCAGGGTTTGCTACAAACAATTTTTTTCGATGCAAATCGAATCGCGAAATACCGATCCCCGATTTCCCGAAACGTTGAAGTCTTAGTTAAAACACGGATTAATTAATTCTCTAATATGAAAGGTTAAGAGTTAAGATAATCATGTCGCATTTCGGGATTCACGGTTCAGTGAGACCACATCTCCTGTCATCATGATTCCCAAAATCTCGATTCACGAGACCCTGATCCATAAATCGTGTTAAATCAAACTAATTATGTTTTGGCCTTAATCGTGATTAGTTAGTTAATTAAAATGAGTTTAAGTCCTATTTTTAAAAATAAAACCGTCGCGATTTCGCGATTTCAGAGATCGGATTTCATCGATAACATACTTCTCGATATCATGATCCCCGAAATCCCAAAAACGTTTAGTCTCAATTAATTAATTTTCTAAAAATGTTTTAAGTCTCAATTAACACGTCGTGATTTCGCAATTTCACAATTTTGGAAATCGGATTTCATCGACAACATACTTCTCGACATTATGATTTTCGAAATCCCAAAAAGCAAAGTTTTCAGCTTTAATCTATGATTAGCACTAATTAACCCTTTTTCCAAAACAGGATTAATGATAATCATTCTTTTTTAAGAGTTCATTCATGTTTCGCTTTCCGATTAAGTAAAGTGTCTCGAATTTTCTTTAAAAACCCGAAGGCGCCTAAATACAGACATTAAATGCATATGTCAGAAATATATCTTCTGCATTAAATGCCTTAAATTCTTGACAGTTGTGTCAATCTCGTCACTTTTAAATGTATTCAAAGTGAACATTCAAATGTCTGTGTTTTCATTTTTAGTTGATCTCGTTCATCCATTTTCTGTGACAAGTTTTCAATTAAACGCAAAGTCATGGCACCGAAAAAGGCACCAAAGAAGAATGAAGACGCACAAGAAGGAGATATCATCTCTGACACCACACCACATGCTATAGAATCCATTAAATCTTTGACTTAAATCTCTGAATTTCTGGAATATGAACTCGAGAATGCTCATCCTGATTTTGAGAATCATTGTCGGGACATAGTTGAGTCAGAGCTTCATAAGATCGTTGCTTTCCCGCAGCTCGTGGCATACAATGATATGATTAGATGGTCCCTGGAAAAGGTCGATATCCCGACGAGGATCATCTTAAACGATCAAGGAGTCATCGTCGGCTCATTCAGGCCAGAACACATACAAGTAATGTATAAACTCTCACCAAATCCTAAACATACTTTTAATGCTGAACTTTTAGTAGAGTTTCAGAGGAAAGAATGCATTGAGGCAGAGCAGACATATCCTGATATGATTAGAGAATGGGTGAGGTGTCCCGCAAAGTTTAGAGCTGATTCCCATGGGATTTATGCTACAACATCCTTGAATGAATACATGGTATATGTAGCTATTATGTTATGTAGACTTTTCGGGAGAAAAGATCCCTCCCATTTTCATGCAGATTGGGTGCCCTTTTTAGAAGAAGCTTCAGAAGGGAATGGTTTTAACTGGCATAATATTTTTTCAGATAACCTAACACAGGAAATCTTTAACTACAAAGCAAAAAAATCAAAGGGACAACCAACAACCTTTTACATGTCAGCATACATTATGGATGCAATCTGTTATGTGACTCCTTTTCCTTTAATGAATTGGAGTTGGAACATTTCTTGTCCAGAACCCATTCATAAATATCACTCGGCCCTTTGGGAAGAAAATGCTAAGAATGCATTTTATGAGGTTTGTCATTTTATTATAATTCCGATGCATAACATATTTTTTGGATGCGAACCCCCTCGCATTTCTGATGCAATCACAGAAAATCTTAAAGCAATTGCCGACTGGTTTATTGAGGAGAATTTTTCCTACATTAGGATTTACGGTTGTTCCATTCCCCCTCATGCACTCCCTAAATTCCTACCGGACAGATTGGTGTGCAGGGAGGTAGCCCATCAGATAGTAAAGGGCGGTGTTGGATTAGAACTAAAAGCAGCTTAGAAAAAGTCATGGCCAACTTTCCCTGTTCATATTGGGAAATTTTATTTATTAAATTTAGGCCATTCTAAGGTAGAGGCTGAATCATTAGAAGAGATGAAATTAGTAGATATTAAGCACAGAAAGTATGACCCCTACCAAGTAATAAGTAGGCATTTTATACATTGTAATATAAAGGCTTATGAACATGAAACATCTATCTATGATGATGTATTTAAGGATGTTAAATCCTATGAAGAAGTACTAAACAGAGTACAGACCATGCCACCTTACTCGCAGACTGGATTCGCGTCATTCCAGAGCCATAGGCGAAGTTGCCTACCCAAGAGTTTGCAGGGTGAAGTTTCGACCCCACCTCCAGAACAGGAAGGGCCTCCTCCAGGGTTTGAAACTAATACACAGGACAAAGAAAATACCAAAGGCAAGATGAAGGATACTAAGATACCTTCCCAAGACACAGAGGATTCCCAGACAAAAGAATCAGAGACAGAGAAGGAAAAAGAGTTGGAAACAACCCCAAAAATCCCTAAGGATGTTCTAGAAAAGACAGGAGGAACAACATCAACAGAGCTCGGTATCCCTATCACTTCCTTAACCCCATTGCAGTCAACTTATGGAACCCCCCATGAAGGAGCTCTGTATGTCAGTGATCTAGAGCCAATTTCAAGGGATGAAATCCCTCCATCAGATTACTTTTTCAATAAAAAGAGAAGAGCAATCTTGAAACAGGAAATCCATCCAAGAGGAGAGGGGATGATTAAAAAACATAGGGTCATTATAGATGGAAAGAAGCTTAAAGATGGAGAATTTGTTACGGAGTTACCAGGTACGATGGGTGCTATAGAATCAACAAACATATATTCTGTTGGTAGTTTAACAACCATGCTCAAAAAAAAAGACCAAACAATAATTTAGTTACAGGACAAATTGAAAGAAACTGAGAGAAATATTAATTGGGGAATACAAAAGGGTCTTGAACAAGCTAGATTAAAAGATATTCAAGAAATTCAGAAAATGAAAATAGACTTAGAAGAGGCAAAAAAGATAATACAAGTCACACAGGGACAGGTCCAAAAGCAGGGAGAAGAAAATAAATAGCTACAAAATAAAATTAATTCTATTACTAATCAAGTAGTAGAACTTGAAATTTTCAGGACACAAGCATTGGGAATACATTTAAAAATAGAGGAAGAACAACAGAAAGTGTTTTTGAATCTAGAAGTAGTCCAGAATTACTTTCAAGAAACAAATAAATCTTTGGAGAATGTTTTCCAGAAGGAAACAGAAGTGAAAGCAGCTAGAATGACTATCCAAAAGGCAGTAGCCCTCTCAACAAAGGAAGAAGTTGGAAGGATTCAGAAATTATCCATTTCTGAACAGGTTAAAGGGGACGTAATACTTAAAGCGTGGGAAGCAGTCCTGGCCGAATATAAAAGAATAACCAGAGATGTCAATGATGATTGCCAAAGAATTTTTGATCTCTTAGAAAGGACTTCATTGAACATTGGAAAAAATGACTGTCCCGGATTATTAGGTGAGATTAATTTTTCCAAGCACCAGCGAAGGTTCAAAGAAGAGCTGGAGGAAATGAAAATAGAGATCTCAAAAATTAAATTAATCAATATCACAGAAATTGACAAATGGATGGTGACACCGAACCTAAAGTTGCAAACTATTAAGTTCACAGGGAAAATGATAGAAGATCATTTGCCTGAATTACAAAAAATATTCTTCTTGCTTGAAGCAAAAGAGATACTAGATGCTCCCAGAGTTTTTGTGAAATTTTTGGGAAAGTGTGTTCACTGTGTTGAGGCGGAGAAAGGAAGTTCATCAACACAAACGTAAAAACATTTTTTGAATGTTTTTATCATTAGAAATTAGAAAGGAAATGTAAATGGTTGACATTATTCATATATGTAACCGTAATCTTAGGAAGTCAGTTAGTCACCAACGAGAAATTTTTTGATGAAGATGTATAAATATATTTTCAAAAGACTAAGAAAAGGCTTTGAATTTTTTGGAGAGAGAGTCGATTGTATTAACAGTTTTCCAATCCATCATAATATGTGATACATGCGAGATTCTGAATCCTGCCAATTTGTAGCTATGTGTTCTTCAACCCTGTTTACTTTACTTTATTATGTTTTTCGTTCAATGTTTTTCTAATGAATAATCAATTTTAAGTTTTTTGCAAACATCTTTATAGCTCAGATTGATTTGGATATCAAATTATTTACAGCTTTTCCTCTGAAATTGCTATCAGTGATTTTAAGACCTGTGAATCATTTGAACCTTAATACTTAACTTCTCATTAGAAATCTCGTTTTCCTTCTTTATTACCTGTTAAGATATGAGATTATTTCTTGATTAAAGCCTCATATTTTCTGTATTACTTCTTTTTTATTTCATAATTCTCAAATTGTTGCAAATCTAGGAAACAGCCTCGAATGTATTTATGTTAGTGTTTTGAATTCCAAAATTGTTTTTCCTATTTTCATCTCTTAAAAGTTTGAAGTAACATTTGATTAAATTCTTTCACAATTAAATAAAATATTATCCTCCATGACTATTCCAAATAGTAGACAACCCAACATTGAACCTGGCCTTCAAGATCAAACCAGTATTGCTTTGAACCTATTTAATACCATCCTACAAACAGAAACTAACTAGGTCGAATTAGAACGTTCATGAGCTGCTATTGAGAGAGATATTAGCATCCAAGAACAGCGAGAAGCTAGACAGAGACAGTTGAGAAACTGATTCTGCTTCACCCTTCCTTTTCAACTCTTATCCTTAAGTTATAGATTTTAACATTTAATGATGCCTTGACGGTAGACTTTTTAGCCTTAAAGTATAAACTCAGAAACAACACCCATGACGAGCCAAATCCCCGACCATCTCTAGCTCACGGCCTTAGGGCCCCACATCTGCAAAACAACACCAAAGGTATAGTCAGCATCGATATACACATATATAATCATATGCTACACTATCAAAACCATGAAACATAAATACACAAGCATACCTCTCTGATCACAGTCCTCCCTAAGAGGCAGCATCATGTCAGGGTCGTGTCTGTAGTCCATACCACCATATGGGTACCATAGTATCACTTGTGGCATATGTCGCCACATGTGTGACAATGTGGTTGTAAAGTAATGGCCACCCTCTCCTCCCCCATGCCAAGCCAACACATGGGCCCACTACATTAGACGCGGCTCTCGCATCCCTATATGCACCACCAAAATCCTAGGGAACAAAAGGGGCACCCTCTCTAGAAACTAGACCACCAAGATAGAACCAAATGAAAAATCACCAAAGTCGGTGGTGCAACACCGGTGAATCTTCCCCATCATCCTGGAATCCAACATCATCCCCCAGGAAAAATGGTCCTCATCCAGGACCCTCTCCATGATCCTCAGCTGACCTCATGTGATTTGCTGAGTCGCCAAGGATCCATAGATTCTCACTACCATGGAGACGATGCACAGTGTCAATATCTCGTCGATCGCCCCAATTTGAATGACTGAACCCGACATCGGGTTTGGTCCTGAGCAGTGGGGATGTGCCAAGTCCACCACTCTCTCATCCCCCAATAGTTGAGGTTCAGCAGGAAGGGACATCCCAAGGAATGGGAGCCCCATCAGAAAATAGACATCCTCAACCACCAAGAATTTCATTTGTTTCCCTCTAACGATGAAACATTATAGATCAGTGCTCCACATAGCTATCAGATACTGCAGTAGGAATTCATGTGATTGTATCAAGGGACAGTAGAATAAATTGAGAAACATACAGGTTGCCAAGTATGTCCGAACGCCCAACTGCTCTCTCACCGCCTCTCGAAGAATCTCCCATTCTTGCTCTCTCTAGTGGACTACCATAATGCTCTCCAGTCACAAGCTGATCACCTCCATCCACACAAAAACACTTGGTCAACCCTCATCATTCATCAAAAATATAAAAAAAATCAAAATTTCAAACCCCTTCTCCTTGCCTCCAATGCGCAGCTTTCACCCATACAGGTGCGCACATGTGCGTGCTTGTTCTTTGCACAATTGTGCATCGATGCAAAACTGTCTGAGAAATAGTTGCACATAGTGCACAGTTGTCAGTTTAATAGACACACATCTCATGCGTGCCTATTTTTCCCTCCCTCGTGCCCACATGTGTAGATATGTCCGGCATAGTCGCACATTATGCATGGGAGAAGGAATTATACCCACACACATGCGTGTGGGTATTCCTCCTTCTCCCACACACTGGTGGGCCCCTACACAAAAAATACCCTTGTACGACCATATGTACACCCCCTAACTACCTTCTACCAATTTCACATTATGCGGAAGGAATATGGGACCACTACCCTGGCTCTCGTAACTCTTGGATCAGTCATCTCGAGCTCCTGTAATCTCCAAATCTCCTCATAATGTTCTCATCAAATCACTATAGCAGAAGGTACAAATGAGGTGGCATTGTGGGCCCACCAGCTAGATATAGTCCCTTTTTCCAAACTTCCACACTCAGTTACAGGAGCCCAGAGCCTTTGTTTTCCAATCCGATCTCATCCACGAGATCCTTGTCCCACCATTTACACAGTCACATTCCCCAGGTCATCATCTAAACTTGGCCCCGGGGGAGATTTTTTCTTACATCATGTTTAGGTATGCATTCTCATGTTCAATTTTTATCAAATAGTTGGCATATGCTCTTTATCATCAGATATTGTTCACGTCGGGTATTTGGTCTTCATGTGTGTAGGTACCTGTTCATCAATGTGAGGTATCCCTTTCATGTATATGTTCGACATTGGCATGTAATTATTCCCTCTGTAAATCAATTGCATCTCCCAGTCACACCCTATCACATCTACCTTTAGGATCCTTACACCCGACTCTGCAGTACCTTCACCTCTGTTGCATTTTGGTACTGTCACCCGGTAGCACTCTCCCCCACATGATTTTTCCAATTTACAGTTCCCTTTGGCCACTTGACACTCATGTTGATTTCACCCCCTAGGTATGGGAGTATCGATAGTCTTATGCACTTCTGAGAATGAACCCCATACTTTTTCTCATCATTTTTCTAGCTTTCCCAATGGACTCCCAGGTCATATCATCTTGGTTCTACTGACTGCACCTCTGTAGTATCATTATCCCTGCATCTCATCCACCATGAGTTTTCCCATCTTCATATTGTCCTCCATCCATCTACCTCATATATAAAACCACCCATGGGGCCCCCACCCTCCCACCAATTCACTTTCGTCACTTGTGCCCTCACAAGACAAGCCATCATTCACTACGGAACTCGTTTCTATATCTATACACTCAACCCAAATTATTCTTTATTTCATTTGGTAATTGTAAAAATCCTTTGTTTCCATCATTTACTTAGCTTTTTTTCATCACCCTTGATGACCTTTTTTTCCCGGTAAAGCAACCCATGTCGGCCTTGGTTGGGGCATCCACTCTCTTTTTTCATTATGACATCGCTCACAAACCCCAAGTATCCCCAAGTCCATGTACCCATGATCTCTGAGTTTGTCCACTTTGTTAAGCCTCTAGCACAGTTTAACCCCATATATAGTCATCCCCCTGACACTAGACATAGTTTTACAGTTGCTGCCAATCATCCTTCAAAATCCCCCAACCAAGGAAAGTCTTGACTCTCACCTCATCTTGGCTTCGTCCATGTTATGTGTCAGTACCTGATATCATCTCAGTTGATTTCACGAATCCCTTTGCTTCTTGGAGTCGTGTCTCCCTTTCTATCTACATCAACATAGTTTCTAGAAGGATGACAATATATTCACTCTCATTACCTTTACAATGAGGAGTCTCGAACAACACAGAGATAATCATCATTACTCTCTGATTTCATTGACCCCCATAACATTCGACTTCAGCAAAATCTCATGTTACGATGGGTCTTAATATGCGACTATTACAGTTGTTTCATACCAGCCGAAGACCTCTGAGTTTGTTAGGCCATCCATGCCTACGAGTCATCGACACTTCTTACAGGCATCCTTGCCACACTTGATCTGTCAGGATTTTTCGAATGACTTATGGTTGAGTTTTTTTTTTTTTTAATTTGCATGAATTAATTGACCATTAGGAAACTTAGTGAAAAATGAAGAAATAAGAGGAATTATACAGCCATATACATATGAGCAGATCTGAAATGCAATGAAATACAACAAACCATAATACGCAGGTTGATAACGGAGTTCGGCACAACTTTGCCTACGTCTCCGGGCCTTTTCTCTGTGGGGGAGGCTTCTTTATTTCTGTTCGAAAACTAAATAGTACATCACCATGATGCCAAATGGCTACAAGATTGATCTGTTCATGTTTGCCCAGATCTCTAGAACCATGCACAACAAACAGCACGCAAAACGGACGTCTGGAGCTCTCAGAAATGGTCTGACAGCATCTCCTCCTCAACGGCTTCCTTGCCTCAAGCTGGCTTTGACTTGGCTTCTCCTCAGCATCTATGCTCTGAATGCTCTCAAAAGTTGTCCTCATGGCCTCAAAATGGCCTTGGTTAAATAGTGGGGAAGGTAGTTGTCCATCTCCAACTTCCTCCAAGAAGTTAGGCTCAAAAACCACCCAATAACTCCCAATTACATTAATAATGGCTTAATTACATTAAAAATTAACAAAAAGTGGTTGAAAACCCACTTTATAACCATAAAATAGTTAATTCTGGGCTTTAGCCCCCTCCAACCACACGCGCGCCCCTTTTGCTGGTCATATGCAACTCCATGTGGCCAAGTGCTAGCCCTTGGGCTATGCGCTAGCCCCCTCTGCACTCGCACCTGGTCACATGGTATATATATATAAACCGTGGGTTAACTCCCAATCTGCGCTCGGTCCTGGTCACATGGATTAATCCATATAACCGTTGGTTATAACCGTTAACAAACTTTATTATAAAATGCGCGCGATATATGTTGAAATGGTGGTCACATGTTTAAATGGTGCGCGACCAAGGGCTGGGGCTAAGCCCTGGCCCGGTCGCGGCCCAAACCCAACCATAATCAACGTTAAATAAATATGAAAATATTTCATATTAACAATTATTACATTGGCGCGTTGGCAACTCGGACTGTGCTAAAATTTTACATGGTGTGGAGAGGTCACCGGTTCGAATCCGGTCAACTACCAACTTTTAATCAAACCAAAACCAAACAGCCAATTACGGGGTGCCACGTGGCAGCCCGTGATTGGGCCACATGGCACCCAATCACTTGCCCAATATACACCACATGTCAACAAATGATTCGACAGCTGCCAACCAATAATCGCTTGCCACATCATCACATGTCGTACGCCCAGGCAGCCTTGCCACATCATCGCCACATCAGAAGCCGTACTGCCTCGTCATCCGCTGTACATCTGCCCAGTCAGCTTGCCACGTCAGCTGCTGACGTCACCCGTGCCACATGTCACCCTTCCAGTGGTGACACGTGTCACTTCAGGATTGGTCCAACCATACACTAAAAGTGCCAAATCTTCCTGACATGTGTCAGCACCTGGAGCCTCCACGTGTCCTGTACAGACTTGCCACGTGTCCTGTATGGACTGTACGGACTGCACAACCAGCAAAAAAAAAAAAATTGCCTATTTGACTTTTCGGACAGAATGCAATATCTTCTCCATACAGACTCCGTTTGACAAAGTAAATATACCACCGGAATCAGGAAGACGATACGGACGCAATGGTGTTGGTTTCGTCGGATTCTGAGCACTTTCCTTTTTGAGCATTTTTCAAGCCCTGTCAGGCTTCTGAATCCGATTTCGGATCAGCACTTCAAAGTATGTTCACCATTCAAAACTCTCATTTTCCATTATCAACCACCCCAAAGGGCACTGCAGTTATCTACACCAACATATATATTCATTTACCGTCTCACATTTTGGTTACATGACATGAGCATGGGGCATGCCCACCTCATTTGTATACAGATTTTATTTTTCTCCCTAGAGAAAGGTTTGGGTCCCACACTTTCCCCTCTTCCTCTGATGGATTGCTCTTGCAGTTCCTCTCAACACTCTTCATTACAATGGCACTCTCAGTAAAAGAAACATTGATTTATTTCAACAATATGTATGCTCCTAACCTCACACATCAGGGGGCATTTGTTATCACTAAAATTTCATCTACAACATTGCACGCAAATGGTTACAAAAATACAGCAATGGCAACAACAATTACTTCACCTACAACCCTAAAATGCATTCCAAAGGCAAAAAATATATAAATTGGTTCAAAATTTGACATGCACCAATTCACCAAAGGAAGCGCGCACACAGTGCACAGTGTGTGCGGGCCAACAAATCCCTCAGAGTGCACAATGCGCTAAGTACGCGACTGTGTACGAGAAAAGTTGCACACTTCTATAATGATGCATTTATGAATCTTGTAGCCCCCCCAACCACTTATGGACCAGCTTCCAACCTAATTTGACCTTCATATCTGAGAAAAATTCGAATGGGGGGTTGGTCAAAGACTAAAAGGTGCCCTAAAAGGTCCCTTGTTCACACCAAGAACCAATTACATTTTTCCTTGAAGAATTTCTATAAATAAAAGCCATGGGTGCACTAAGAAATCAAGATCTTCATAGTATTGTTATGCTACTTCAATTATCCCTTAAGAATCCTCTTTTCTCTTTGGAGCCTTTACGCATCATTACAATAGGCCATTCCACTCACCTCTTGAGGGAATATGCATTGATTTTCTTCAACCATTTGCCATTTTTCTTCCATTGTATGAAGAGCTCTCCATTAGGGAACTCAAGAGCCCTCCCAACGAGGAAGAGGGGACTCATAAGTCCTCATTTTTTCTCTACGGTGTTTTTTCCTATCAATATAGTTATCCATTGGTAGCATAATCTTGGTTATTGGTTGATTTCTTATGGTTCTAAGTTTCTAATGCATTCTAATTTTTATTCCTTAGTTGTTTTAGTTTGTTTCTTTGTTTATTACATGTGTGTGGCTTGTTTAACTCACTCACTCATTGTTGTCTTGTCTAGAAGGATCATCTAGACTTGTAAGTGTTTCCATTTTGCTCACCCATGTGACGAAACCAACACAACAATGGCCTCACCACTTTATTCATACACTAGAAGGAATCCTAGAAAATTGGTATGTGGACCAGGAATTGTGCAGAGGAACTATGGAATGGATAGTATTACAACAGAATTTTACAGTCACTTTCTCATTTGAACATGAGAACCCCAACATAGATTCATCACTCAAACAGATTAGCGAGGTAATATTCATTCAAGAACGAGAGGTTGAAATCATAACAAAGGACCAACAACATAATAGACAAACAATGAAAGAACTATTGTCATGCTACCATGTGTAGGAAGAAGCACCAGATGAAGAGGACCCGCGCAACATTCAAATAAAATAAGTTAAAGGTGAAAGAGGGGTGGAAGGTCCACCTATAGAATCATAATTGTTTGTTGCACCAATCAAGGTGAATAAAGTCAACATTGGGACAACCAAGAATCCCAAAATGGCCAGCATTGGAGACTACTAGGATGAGCAAATAGTAGAAATCATGACAAAGTTATTGTGTGAGTACAATGTCCTATTCCCAACAGCCTTTATAGAAATGAAACGCATAGCAAGAGATCTAAGAGAGATGAATATACCTCTCAAATATGAGGCTAGATCAGTCACACAACGACCATATAGACTGAACCCAATATATAAGCAGAAAGTAAAAGTAGAAATTGAAAGGATGTTGGAGGCAGGAATCATAGAACCAGTGGAGGAATCTAAATGGGTCATCCCTATGGTAGTTCAGGAGAATAAGTAGGGATGGATAAGGATATATGTCGACATGAAGAAGTTGAATGATGCTTGCCTTCATGACCCTTTCCCTACCCCTTTTATAGATGAAGTATTAGAGAATGTAGGAGGCCAGGAAGCATACCCATTCACAGATGGATTCTCATGCTACCATCAGATCAAGATAGCCCCAGAAGATAGGTACAAGACCACTTTTTCTATAGAATGGGGATTCTACCAGTACAAATTCGTGCCTTTTGGGTTGAATAATGCACCAGCTATATTCTCAAGAGTAGTCATAGCTGCGTTTAAAGAATTCATCCATCATTTTTTAGAAGTATACATGGATGATTGGACAATATATGGGTTGCTTCCTTTTGTTTTTCCTAAGTGGAATTGACCATTTGTTGTTTTTTTTATCCTCACCTTGCGAGAATTGGGCTGAAAATGGTTGAAGAAGTGGGTTGTCAGGCCCATAGTTGAAGAGGTAGGTTGTCAGGCATGTGAGCATCTCTCTCCAGGTGAGAGAATCTGTTGGGAAGTGGTTTTCTCCCAGAGAGATTCCAGCACCAGCTACGGAGCTCTGAGAATTCTTGATCCAACCTGTTGTTGAGACCCAGAGAGGGAGGTGAAGCACTGATGGACTGTGCTTGTGAAGGTGTATACTCCCATGTGGAACATGCATGTGGGGAATGAGAGTTTGTGAGTAGTGGGCATAAGAAGGCTCATGGAGAGAATCCTTTCGGTTTCTCTATGCAGTTTTCCTATAACCTCAGCCTAGTCTAGGATTCCCTTTCCTTGGGTGGATCTTAGTCCCAACTTGGGGGTGACCCACTATTGAGCGTGATGAGAAGCGTGGTCTAAGGCTGGGAGGTTCGTGGAAGGTCTGCCAGTAGTTGGTGGAGTTACTACAGTTTCAAATATAAGTGTCATTGTGTGTTTAATTTCAATTAAAATGCATGTCTGTGATTCTTGTAATATTATCATGTATTTCATTGCAAGTGGAATTATTGTTAATTCTAATTGATTATGTATGTTAGCGGTAACTATGTGTTTACTCTGTGTTAAGTCATTTAACTTCGTTTAAATGCATACTTTATAAATATTTTTATGTGTAGTAGTGTTTCTCAGCAGTGGGGTTGATGGTCGGGGATGTTACACCCTCACATACCATAACACATCCTCCTTGAGACCCTTCCAAGAGAATCTCTCCCTCACATGCCTATAAGTGTTCATATACCTTGGGTGTTCTGCCAATGGCACGTCATAAATTACCCTCAAGATCTTATCCTTGAGTATGGACTCAAGAAAAATATATATCCTACCTTTGTAGTAGATTATGTCATCCACTACTTTGTACATGTCATCCTGAAGATTTCCCTCCAAAATATCACAAGTGAAAGTATTCTTGGAATACTCTACAAGGAGAATGGACGTCCAATCTACTGAGATCTTTTTCATGGAAAAGGATGCAAGTATCCTTGAAATGGATTCAACAATTACATTCTTATTTTCTTTCACATACTCAATGTCGAAGTCATATTCCTGTACCTTCCCCATTTCTGATACCTCTCGCTCAAGTCCTTCTGCTCCAAGAAACATTTCATGTTGTTTTGGTCAATCCTCACCACAAAGCATCCCCCAACCAGGTATTGTCTAAACTTGGCTAATGTATGTTGCATGATGGCCAACATATCCTTATCATATATGGAGTAGAGCCTTTCTAGATCCCTCAACTTCCTGCTCTTGAAATCTATGGGGTGTCGATTCACATCAATACTACTCCTATCCCCTCTCCATATGTGTCACACTCTAATACAAATGGTTGAGTGAAATCTCGAAGTGATAACACTGGGCAAGTGCTCACCACCTTCTTCATCCTATAAAATGTTGCTTGTGCCTCCTCTGACCATATGAATGCTCCCGTATTGTTGAGATCCATCAATGGCGCACCAAGTTGTGGAAAACCCTTCAAAAAGTGCCCGTAGTAGTTGGACAACCCGATGAACCCTCACAACATTGTAATTGATCTGGGTGTGAGCCAATATAATATTTTCTGGATCTTCTCATGATGCACATGTACTCCCTTAATGCTAATCACATGTATCAGATAGAAAATCCTTGGCAAGCAATGACCACTCCTCCACGATGTTGAGAATATCATCTATATGCCTCATATGCTCCTCCCAAGTCCTATTATAGATTAGTAGATCATCAATGAATACAAATAAGAATTTCCTCAACTGCTTGTTGAAGATATGGTTCATACACAATTGATAGGTAACTAGTGCATTAGTAAACCCGAAGGGCATGACTAGAAATTCATAGTGCTCTTATTGACATCCCAATTTTGTTTTGTGTATGTCCTCCTCTCTGACTGGGATCTGATGGTACCCCAATTGAATATCAGTATTCGAGAAGTACAATGCCCCATGTAACTAATGTATCAACTCATCGATCTTGGGTATCGAGTAGAGGTTATTGATGGTAGTGTTTTTTAGGGACCTGTAGTCGATGCACATCCTCATCGTGCCATCCTTCTTCTTCACTAGTACCATTGAAGAAGATAAAGGACTAGAGCTAGGCCCGATGTGCCCCATCTCCATCAACTCTTGTATGGACTTCTCTATCTCGTCCTTAAACTTCTTCAGATTCCTATAGGGCATGGTGATAATGAGCTTTTCCCCTTCCTCTAACTCAATGACATGCTCAAATCCCCTGTCAGGTGGTCTCCCTACTAGTAGTGGTCCGAACACTCTATCATGCTTCCCAAGCAACACCTGAATGTCCACATGGTAGTGTTGGCAGTCTTTTGATGGATTATGCATGGTGATAAAGAACTCTTCTGCACAAGTCATGTCCTCATGTCTAAAAATCGTCTCCATGCATTTATTTGACACGATTCTGGGAACCCTTGTCAACATACCTCAGAAATACTCTATGACCTACCTTGTCCCTGAACTCCATCCTCATGTCATGATAGTTATGTGGATATCTCCCAATGAATATAACCACTGGACACCTAACACCACATAGGTGTATTCTAAATCCCACATAAAAGTCACTGGTCAATGTATAGTTTCCCAATGTCACATTCAATCCCTTAATCGTCTGATTACATGTCATGTTGTACCCATATTCTACCACCACGTTGAACCCCTCAAATTCCTCTGTCGGAATATGTCTCTTACTGACAAGTGTTGCATCAATGAAATTGTTGGTGTCCCCACCATCAATCAATGTTGTAACTCTTTGCCCCTACAAAATTCCTATGGCCCTGAAGGTGTATTATTTGGGGACTCCTGAAAGTGTGGAAATGGTCACTTTCTTGACCCCTTCCTACAGTTGCATCTCCTCTGCAACCTCAATATGTGGTGGCTCTACCTCGTCACTGCTCTGTCCACTATCCTGAATGTGAGTTGTCTCATCTTCCTCATCAAAAAGTACCTCTATCTAATGTACTTTCCCTTTACCCATACATCAGTGACCCGACTCGCGAGGTTCTTTGCAGCTAAAACAAAGCTTCTTCCTCCTCAACTCCTTTAGAGTCTCCTCATCCTTTTCCCTATCCATGTATTCTGGAAGGGTTTCATCTCCTTATCCTTCTATGGAATAAAGGGCTTTACTAATATGTTCTTGGGCATTGTGTATGCCATGTCTTAGGTCCTCGTAATGGTGTCATGTAGTGAGTTTGGCCTAAATTTTGTCACCCATCCTCTCAAGGGTTTGGCTAACCCTTCAATAAATAGCATCACCAACCTCTACTTTGAGATGTCTATCACCATAACCTCCATCCTCTAGAACTCGTTAATGTATTCCCTAGGTGTGCTAGTTTGTCTCAATTGTGCCAATTTTCTGAAGTGGATCTCAGGATCTTTCTTGTCAAACCTATCCATCAACCTCTAGGTGAATTCCTCATAAGAGGTGATGTCGTGCCCTAATGTCACTGGCCCATTGTACCACCACTCATGAGCCTCTCCATCCAAGTGTTGGGTGGAAAACTTAATTTCCTCTACCTCTGTTATCGGGTTAAGTTGGTAGTAAGTGTCCAACTTATGTACCCATGCTCAGGTTGTGCACCTATCATATTTGTAAAAAAAGTGAGATAATGAACTTCCCCAACTTGAATAGAAGATCAAAGTTATGTTGGCTCTTTGTTGTCCTAGGCCTATTACTGTTTTTTTGGTTGCAAAATTCATGGTAAGACATGGTTTCCTAGATGTCCTCCCATAATGCTTGATACTCTCTGAAATAGGTGGTGAACACACCCACCTGACCTTACTGCTCATGTGCTCTTGTAGGTTGCTCCTCAAGTAATGGTAGCAATAATGTCCTAGGATTCCTCCTACTTCCTATCTGTAGGGAACTTTGTGCTGGAATATGGGTATTTCTACCCTCTGCATGAGATCTAAATTTTATGTACCCATGCTCAGGCTATGCACCTGTCAAATCCGTCAAAAGATGAGATATTCAACTTCCACAACTTGCATAGAAGATCAAAGTTTTGTTGGCTCTTTATTGTCCTATGCCTATTCTTGAGTTTGAGGTTGGAGAATTCATGGTAAGACATGGCTTCTTGGAACTCCTCCTCTAATTCCTGATACTTTTTGAAATAGGTGGTTGTTGGGCAAAGGCCCATTTTTGGGAAAAGGCCATTTTTGGAGAGAAAATCATGAACTGGAAAAAAAATACAGCTAGAAGGAAAAGTAGTAGATGTGAAGGAAGCATGTGAGGCGTGCATGCAAGGGAAGACCTAACTACATTAGGTTTAGAGTTTTTCCATGATATTGTAATGGATGATAAGCCAAGAATATGTATAAGTAGTACTTAGGAGACAAAGAGAGGGAAGGAGAGAAGAATGAGAAAGGATAGAACTGCAACATTTTTGTAAGCTGGTGAGCTAGAGAAGAGTTGAGAAACTTGATCCTGAGGGTTAGATCGTAGACTGAGGAGCCTGGTATGATCTAGTCAGCCTCATAGGGATCAGGAAACCTGTGAAGATTGCAAGATCCAAGACTGTAAAACATGTGTGGTGCGATATATTTCTGAGACATAATAAAAGAGCTTGAGAGACAAATCTTTGTGGATGGAGCCCAAGAGGGGGTGAACCACGGTAAAAATTTTGTTATATGATTAAATGGTATGCATCTCCATTGTTGTTAATGATTAAATGCTAGATATATGAATGAAGGAACTAGCTAGATCTAATATTTCACTTGCATGAGTAAGATTAGTTAAGTTGTTAGACTAATCAATGAATATCACAAGGTACAACCACATATTTCCACTTATTCCCAAGATGAAAGAGTCTGAGTATTGCAGCCACCCATAGAACTATCTCAGGTGAGACTGCGCAGTGCACCCTATGTGTTGCGCTTCATTCTAGTTTACAAGGGGGGTCGATAGTTTTAGAGGGATTTTGTTGGAATCTTGTTAAATATGAACCTGGGTTGACTTATGACAGTAAGGTAAGATCAAAGTAGGTAAACTATTAAATCCAACAAATGGTTTTGTTGTCGATTGGAATAGAATGGGATTGAGTGAATATGATCTGTTGAAGAAGCGTAAAAAGAATATTAGATCTGGTGACAAAAGGTTAAAAGAATGAGAATATAAAAGGGTATGTTGAGACCTTGGAACCCAACGAAGGCAGAGATTGAGAGATGGTTGAAAAAAAAGGAGCTGGAGTTTGCACAGAAAGATAATAGAAACTCAAAGTTAACACCACGCAAATATTTGGACAAGTACGTATTCAATGACTTGTATGAAGTATTTTTCTGTGATTTCCTACATGTATTGTAGGAGTGGATATTGAGGTTGAAAGACAACCACCCTACAAATCGAATCAAACAACTAGAGTGGAATCTTTTGGAGATCGTGCAGTTACAACAAGTTGACAATAAATTTACACGTGCAGTAGATTTCTGGTTAGACAACATTGTTGCAAGATTTATCACGGAATTTGCAGTAGATACTGTGAAGTCTTACGGCGCAATAGAGAAATATTTCTTGAAGGGACCTCGAGGTAGGTATATCAAATCATTGTATACTTCCATTAATATATTACTATATAACAAGGGTGTAATGACAATAGCCTTTGTTGGGCCTTGACCAAGTTTTGAGGAACACTTGGTCATATTTGACCATTTTTGGGACTTTGATAGCCTGTCAAAGATGGAGCGCAAGGTGAAGAAGAGATCATGGAAGCTAGACCCCCTTTTTGGGTCCTTTTTGGGTTTTCGGGGATAATATAACGGGACCGGGATGTCGGCCCATGGGTTTACCCATGTTTAGGCCCCTTTTTGTAATGTATAAGTAGAAGTCTAGACTATGTAAGAAGGGACCTTTTTTTAGGACACTTGAAAAGTGGCTTAGTGATAAGAGTTGATCTGTGTGATATGCTTGCAGAGTTGAGTGCAAGTATTGTAAGTGTTGAGTGCACAGATTGTAAAAAGGTTTTATGCTTAGAGCTACTCGAGGAAGGAGGATCTAGCGAGCTGTGCAAATCTCTTGTTCTGCACAGAGTAGGTTTTGAGGCTCTGTGCTTGTAACCGATTGGCCATCAATAATAGAGAAGAGGAGTTGGTGGATGTAGCCCCAGGGTGGGGGTGTACCACGTAAATCTATGTGTCATGCTTTGTGTTGTTACTTACATGTGCTTTCCCTCTCTTGCTAAGTGATATGACATGTTTAGATAGATTTACTTATGCTTTGTGCTTATTAGATGTGTATAGATGATATATTTGATGTGTATGAAATTGTTAAGTGTTTGGTCTACCAGATCTGATATTTTGTATGATGCTAAGTGTTGAATCATCTTAGATCTAAGTATATACTACAATGCTCTGTGTTATCTGCGAAGTGAGATAAGGGTTAATTCTAGGAGAACTATTGATGCTAAGTGCCTTGTTAAGTGTGTAATCGTAGTTCTATATCCCAGCTAAGGTTGTAGACACCTGAGTCCTGCAACCACCCCTGCCTCTACCTCAGGTGAGACTTCATCTGCTTCACAAGTGTTTTCGAAAGGGCTGGTAGTTAGGGTTTTGTTGGTGTGTTGTTGTAACATTGAACCCTGTGTCTGCCCCTATGCCAACAAATGGTTCTGTTGTCGGGACCTGAAACTGTGATTGCTGGGAACTAAGGAAGAAGAAGCTTTGTGAAAACATTCATCCTGAACTTGTGGAAACTCTATGTGTAGATCTGTCACTTTGATGCACAGTACTCTACTCGACCTACGAAGCTTTGTGCTGAAGAAAAGAAGACAGATCTGAAGAAAAGAGGTAAGATCTATAAGCTTTGTGCTCTGATAAAGGTAAGAATAGTGAAAGGGTTTTAGATCCGGAAGCTTTGTGCTCAATAAGTGGAAATTTTTGTTTCTGAAGCATGAATTTAGGTATGCTTGATAGATTTTGTCCTAGCTTAAAAACTAGGGAATTGTTAGATGAAAGAACGTTTGATATGAATAGATATGATAAGAATAATGAAAGATATGTTATACCTATGCATAGAAAGAATGTTTGGACTAACGAGTGGATGCAGGATCCTAGAAAGAATTTTTTGCAGGCTAGCCATTATGATCCTAGCACGCAGTACAGGAAAAGTTGGGGATCATTGAAGATAAAGAGAGGATTAACTCTTTGTTACAGTTGCAAAAGACCAGCACATCTTGCTAAGGAATGCCCTGGGAGAAAACCTAGTTTCCTATGTTGTAAGGCTATGGACCATGAAGTACGGGATTGCCCTAGAATGATTGCTAGACTTGAAAAGTTGAATATGGAGCAAGCAAACCCTGAAGGAGACCAAGAGACTAAGATTATAGAAGAACCCCAGAAAGAATCAGAGATTATATTACTGAAAATGAAAGAAACCCTGAATGAACATAAAGATGCCAGTTTGTCGGATATCTTCAAAGAAAAGGAGAAAATCGAAGTAAGAATAGGAGACTTCGACATTGACTGTGCTCTGGATGAGGAAACACAGATGAAAATTATGACAGAAAGCACTTGGGAAACCCTAGGAAGGCCTGATATGGTTCCTTCACTAGGAAAAATAGGGTTGTTTAAAGGAAAAATGGTAACCCTACGTGGCAGGATTACCCAGATAGC
The DNA here is from genome assembly GCA_009831015.1 of Picea engelmannii. Lineage (NCBI taxonomy): Eukaryota > Viridiplantae > Streptophyta > Pinopsida > Pinales > Pinaceae > Picea > Picea engelmannii. The sequence goes on along the minus strand of ML777076.1, from coordinate 274,353 downwards.
TATGAGTATCCATGGAGCTTTGATAGAGGAAGAATTCAAAGTTATTAAATTTATTGAGGACCATGCCCCATTTCCATATTTTTTAGGCAAGATATGGATTGAAAAAGACCAGATCCGAAGAAAATAAGAAAAGGAAGCCCTAGAATAGAAGAAGCAAGAACTCATGGAATTTATGACTAGAAGGATCGCCTACTTGATGGAAGAACAAGAGAATAGATCTAAGCTATTGGACACCAGGGAAATGGATGTCAAAGCTATAAGATCATTAGAGGAACCACAGAAAATTGAAATACCTAATCCATATGTTGAAGGAGTATTACCCTTGGATCTGAAGAAATAATCTCAGTAGTGTGAAGTGACTATGTCGAGAGAAAAGACCGATCAAGTTGAAGACTACCGGAAAGAAGGCTAGAAAATTAAGTAAAAAAAAGGCGAAGATTGAAAAGTTACAAGAGATCCCAGGTGGAAAACTGTAGAAGGAAAAATCACAAGAATTGAACTTTGTCGAGATATCAGAACAACGACATATGGAACTTTGTCGTGGCGAAGCAATCTAGTCGTTGGACTGATATACTTGTTCGATTTCCACCCCGAATGGATAGAAAACCATTAAAGGATCACCGCCAGACCGTTGGACCTCACCATAATGGATAGATCTACGATAATGGAAGCTTCATACCCATTGCAAGAAGACCATTGATGAATTTCCTATTTAGCTCGTCGCGTCGTGCCCGAAGAACACTTTTGCCAACTGAAAATTTGAAGCCTGCAGAACTAGTGATTGTATACAGTGATCATTGCAAGTAGATTGTTCATCCTAGTGCAGTCTCTGTGATCATCGTGCCCCGATTATCTCTTCCGAGTGCATATGTCCGACGAGCTCACCACAGTTGAGGAATCTGTCACAGAGGTCCTTCTTGATTTAATGACTGAGAGAGTCATGTTGGAAAGAGGAATGTCCACTGGAGTCCAAGCATCATCGACGAGAGGAGTGCAAGCCTCTCCATTGACTACTCGAGAAGGAACATCTCGAGCCAGCACGGAAAGGAGAACTAAGAATAAAGGCAACATGGCCAATGTGAAGTTAGTGCCATCCATCCTACCAGCTTACATACCCCCTCTGAGCGGTGCGATTAACAAGTAAAGTGTCCCTAGAGACTTTGAATACACCCTAGTCACTGCATATCTACCGAAAGGAATACGCACCTACCACACAAATCAAGACAAGGTTACAGCATTGAAGTTTCGCGACTTCAACCTAGGGGACCGTAAAGTTTACAGCATGCTCGCCCCGTATAAGTACTTGACAAAAACTAAGAGAAATAATTTGAAGATCGTCCCTCAGCAATGGACGATGAACCTCGCGTAGTCTACTTTGCTAAACACTATGAAAATACTGCACTTCAACAAACACCAGGAGGTGAATTCTTGTGTAAAATTGTTGCTAGCAAGTTACCACAGAGGATACCTGTGGTTAAACTGTCACATAACTATTGATCCAGTGTTGATCAATAGGATCACTGGGTTTAGCATTTAGGGCCCTGATCCCCAGGATTACTACCCTGGAAAGACCATAGACTGTGCTCTTTCACAGAAGATTAAATAAACTTATGGAAATCTCGAGAAGGATGCGCGAGGCTACAAGGTAGCCTCTATCAAAAGTGGCGCAGTGCACCTCGCATGTCAACTAATCACAGGAAAGCTGGTATGAAAGAATTGACCTACACAAGTATCAGGCTTCGTAGTTGACCTCATAGGAAAATGCACAGAGGAACTACAGATGAACTGGGTGAAGTACCTGGTAAACCAGCTAGAGATTGACTGTAGAGAAGCCTAGGATTAGGGTCATGAATTCCATTTTAGTTGGCTTCTAATAATGATCACTTTTGTTGCATGGGAGCTACCGGAAGGCACAACCTTCCCGGACCTCGACCCCTTTGAGCCACTAGCCACAAAGTTCAGTACATTGTGGTACTTGACCAACATGAACAAACAATGGAAATCGAATGTCGTTTTCCACGCGTATTATAACCAATTGAAAGAATCCATAGGGGGTGAACCTCGCATAAACTCGAACACTTTACAAAGGTTTTGACCTCTGATAAAGTTTAGCGCAGACCACCACTTTATATACCTAACTCCACACGCCGATGAGCACAAGGAATAGCTTCAGTCCTATTATAAGCTGACAGAAGAAGACCTAAAAGAGATCATCAAGAAATGGTCGATGGACCTCCTTGTTGCAGCAGATCCAATGGACATTTCAGACATCAACATCCCAGAAGCTGCACAAGACACACCTGGGCCCAGTAAGACAAAGAAGACGAAGAAGCCTGAAGAGGTTCAGGATGTAGATAGCAGATATGTAAGGACGGCTTCTGTCACACCCGATCAAGGAGGTAATGGCGAAGACCTAGAGGAAGTCGAACAAAGACCGGAAGATGAAGTCGAAGTTATAAAGAAAAGAAAAGGGTCACCTCCGAAGTCTCCCTCCCGGAAGAAATCGAAAGCAACCGTAAATATGATGAAGACCATGCTCACTTCGGATGACTTCAGTTTCCTCCTCACAACTATGAATGAAGCCACAGAAGAGATAACAGAAAAGAAGGAAGTGAAGTAGGAGTAGATATATAACAGGATTGAAATTGGGCTCCAAGAAGTGCAGCAGGCACTCTAGTCTAGCCACGCAATCTCTACTACACCTCTGATAGAAGGAACAACAGAAGTGGGAGAAGAATCAGTTCAATTCTGTAAGATTGTTGATACAGTTGAAGTATGCCTTCGACACACACAGGAAGAAAAAATGTAGGTTACTCAGGCCTTAAATAAAGTACAAGAAGAAATCATAGAACAACGTCGAACAACGCAATAAGAGAAGGATGCTCTCCAAGAAAAATTTGAAGAAGATAAAGAGAAGATCCAAAAGGAGAAAGAGAAACTGCTCGTGAAACAGATCAGGATAGAAGAAGCAGTTCATCGAGCATTCTGTTACATCACTGTCTTAGAACAAAAGAGATAAGATCCCTTCAAACGTCAAGTGATGAAGCTTGTTGAAGTTATTTAGCAACTTCAGCAAAGGGTCATGGAATTAGAGCTTCAAACTATACCAAGTACCCCGCAGGAAGTGTGTGACCAGCGAGAATTGAATGCTCAAAGCGTAGTTGAGAGGATTAAAACACTTGCTGCAGAATGAAAATAGTTAAGTAGAAGAAGCGTGCAGATATATGAAAAACTATTCGAAGACCCAGAGTTGAAGAAATTGGAGTCCCAACTCTAGGAAACAAAGCATCACGCAGATACAGTACAGGCACAGCTCAAGCTCCTATCACCCATCGAGAGGATGAAGAGATCCCAGGAACAGAGTGATGGAAGTCACCCAGAAACTCCAGTCGAGCCAAGAGGTGGCCTATCTACTGTTTGAAGAAATTGAAGGCCAAGGAATAGTACTAGAACAAGTAGTTGTTACAGTCGAGCAGCAACTAGAAGGACCTATCAGTGAAGCGGTTACTCAGGAATTCGTTGAGAAAGAAGCAGTAGCACAAAGACAACTCAAAGAAGCTTAAGCCAAGCTCAATACCTTTGAGGCAAAGTTACCCAGACCTGAGTGAGTCGGGACAAGTCACAGGTGAGTGTTGGGGCCCTATTGGCCCTTGACCAAGTTTAGAGGAACACTTGGTCATATTTGACCATTTTTGGGACTTCGACAGCCTGTCAAAGATGGAGCGCAAGGAGAAGCGGATATCGTGGAAGTTAGACCCCCTTTTTGGGTTTTTGGGGATAATTTAACAAGACCGGGATGTCGGCCAATGGGTTTACCCATGTTTAGGCACCTTTTTGTAATGTATAAGTAGAATTCCAGGCTATGTAAGAAGGGACCTTTTTTGAGGACACTTGAAAAGTGAATTAGTGATAAGAGTTGATCTATGTGATATGCTTGCAGAGCTGAGTGCAAGTATTGTAAGTGTTGATTTCATGGATTGTAAGAAGGTTTTATTCTTAGAGCTACTCAGGGAAGGTGGATCTAGTGAGCTACGCAGATCTCATGTTCTGCGTGGAGTAGGTTTTGAGGCTCTATGCTTGTAACCGATTGGCCAGCAATAATAGAGAAGAGGAGTTGGTGCGCATAGCCCCAGGGTGGGGGTGAACCATGTAAATCTATGTGTCATGCTTTGTGTTGTTACTTACATGTGTTTTCCCTCTCTTGCTAAGTGCTATGACATGTTTAGATAGATTTACTTATACTTTGTGCTTATTAGATGTGTATAGATGATAGATTTGATGTGTATGAAGTTGTTAAGTGCTTGTTCTACTAGATCTAGTCTGTTGTATGCTGCTAATTGTTGAATCATATTAGATCTAAGTATATACTGCAATTCTCTGTGTTATCTGCAAAGTGAGATAAGGGTTCATTCTAGGAGAACTATTGATGCTAAGTGCCTTGTTAAGTGTGTAATCACAAATCTGTATCCCAGCTAAGGTTGCAAACACCTGAGTCTTGCAACTACCCATGCCTCTACCTCGGGTGAGACTTCATCTTCTTCGCAGGTGTTACCTAAAGGGTCGGTAGTTAGGGTTTTGTTGGTGCATTGTTGTAGAATTGAATCCTAGGTTTGCCCCTATTCCAATAGCCTCAGACAACTAAACTTCCTTGTGTGCATGGGGAAAGGGGGGAAGCACTGATAAGAGACAGAGAAATGGAGGAAGAAATGGATAGAGGAAAGAAGGAGGAGGCCTTGGATCCAATCATGATGGAGGAAGACCATATCAAGAATATCATGGAAATAACTAGAAGAATGCGCAGTGGAATACCCTACCAATATAATATGAACAACAAGAAGAGAGCCATAGTTGCGAGGGAAAGCTTTGCAAGTGATGAATAAGAGGTAGAGGATATCTGGGTTGTGGAGAAGATTGAGGAAATCCCGTGCCCGACATATGAAAGGAAGATAAGAGGTCCAAGAGCAGGAACAGAAGGAAAAAATCCTATCCATATCAGTGTCAGTGTGGAACCCATAAACCCATGTGCGACTAATACACCAGTAAGAACACCACCATCTAGACAACTTAATTTTGGAAGGAAGACAGTAGGAAGTACATATAGTCAAGGAGCAGCAAATAGAGGATCCAGTTTAGGAAGTGGTATCCAAGTATCTACACTGCGCGGAGGTAGTAGTTTGGCATTCAAGATGGCAAGACATGATCCCACCCTCAGATTACCATAATTCAAGGGAGAGGCATCGAAGGACCCTGAGAAGAACTTGTTCATTTGTGAAAAGATCTGGGAAGAAAAATAGATCACAGATGAAGACACTAAACTTGCATAGTTAGACATCACTCTAAGAGATCATGCACTAGATTGGTACATGAGCTTAGTTGTAAACAGTCCACTAGGAACAACCAGAATGATTGTGGATATCAAGAAGTTGTTGATAATTGAATTCCAAAATCCTAGCTCAAAGGATCAATACATAAATGATATGATAGAGATAAGACAGAAACCAGAAGAATCTGTGTGGGATATTGACCATATATTAAAATGATTGAAGGGAAATCTAAAATATGTCATGAAAAACATGCAACATAGGCATATGTTTGTCAATTCCCTACTACCACACTTGAAGCACCCTTTGAGACAGGATAAGTTTCAAACTCAGGAAGATGCTTTGCAGGCAGCCCTGCAACTGGAAGAGAACCAATATTAGAAGACAGATCTATCCATAGAGGAGTTGAAGGAGGATATGAAGAACTTAACATTTCAACTAAACTAGAACATGGGTAAGGACAAAAGAGAAGTTGTTTGGTGTACCACATGTAGGACAGAAGGACACCACAAGAATTAATTCCCAACATTCGCACAGTACATGGAAACACGACTGCCAAACCCTTTTCCATCAGGAGGACTATGGTGTGAGATCTGTAAGACATAGGGGCATGATCCATATCACTTTCCAATGATGCATAAATACCAGACAATTCTTAAGAGTTCATATTGCAACTTTTGCAAGTTAGTAGGCCATGATGACAAATATTGTAGGACAATGGAGATAATGAGGGTATTAACATCAGATACCTATAGGGTGTAGGTAGAGATGGTGACAGGGAAAGATGCACCACAGTTAAACCAAGTACCAGCCTCATATAACATTGCACCACATCAATATAACATTGTGCATTCATAGTACAATATCGCACAACCACAGTATAATCCCACGCAGTATAACTAGGCGCCCCAGTACAACGCACTGCAAGGAGATTGAACTAGATATAGAGGTGGAGGACGAGGAATAGGAGGCTTTGGAAGAGGCAGAGTACTAGTGGTGTTTCATAAATGTCAACAACCAAGACATTATGGAAGAGAATGTCCACTTCCACCTATGACCTATATGTATTGTCGTGCATCAGATCATGACACAGAAGATTGTTCGACACTGTTGGGGAAGATCTAGGAAAAGATAAATTAGAACAATCAGAATGTTCAGTGGATTTTTGCATAAGCAAGGGATGGTGGAAGAAATATCAACATAGTTATGCACAAAGAAACTAATATAGGAAATGATGCAGTAAGACAAGATCCAACACCACACCAATGGGTGAAGAAGAATGTTGAACCACATAAGCAGTTTGATGCGCAAAACAAAAAGGGGATATTAAATCAAGCCAGACAAGAATTATTGAAGCCAAACATTGCATCTACATCAACTATGCAACATACTCAGGACGTACCAATGTATGAAATGCCTTCATTATTGGATCATACTAATGAAGAACAACCTCTAGGACAAGTAAGTACCATAAAGGATTTTTTGCAATCTTGTGTTAAGCTATTAAATGACCAATCATCTGTTAAAATTTTGTAAAATACACTAGAAAGATGTAACTTAGAGGTAGAGGGGAAATTAGAACAAAAAACATCCAATCACCTATATACAAGGAGGACAAGGAGGGAATTCAGATTAAATTCTAACATTGGAGATTTCAATATGGGGGACATCATACTGGATTTAGGCTCTAAAGTGAATGTGTTACCCAAGAAGACATGGAAATGTATCGGAGATCCCACATTAGGATATTCACCTGTTTAGATGAAACTAGAAAATCAACACAGAGTTCTACCAATTGGAAGGTTAAAGGGCGTGATAGTAGATCTGGATGGAGTGTGCACCAATGCAGACTTCGAAGTAATAGAAATAGTGGATGAAACAACACCTTATCCATCATTTATTGGCTTGGATTGAGCATTTAACAATCAGGCCATAATCAATTTAAATACGAGGAAGATGACATTCGATCCAGGAGTATATAGATTCATTGCGCCATTAGATCCATCAGAAGGAGAAATTTTGTTAGAACCCACTTGCTTGAACCTGGAGGAAATTATCCAGTTGTACAGAACCACCATGTGAGAGGAAGACTATGTGAATCCAATTGTAGATGGGGTACTCAGTTGGATAAGTATCATGTCATGTGTGTTAGACTCAGATACAAGGTTAAAAAATTAGTAGCAGAGATTACATGAAGTCTCCATAAGAAGATGTGAAAGAATATACCGCGCAGTAATATGGGTAGGTACATAGATAAGAGAACTTCCCAGCTTTCATGGGGTGAATGACTTAGAATAATTCCTAACAAGATATGAAGATGAAGTGTTACCAAATCAGAAGCTATTAGCTATGGATATATCACTCAAGGAACACCTACAAGATGGTGGGGTGTGCATAAAGAGACCATTAAGGACTGGTACCAATGCAAATGATTACTGCACATTATATTCGGCGTAGAATAGAAGAGAATAATGATGTAGAGATATGATAGACAGGGGTCACCCTCAAACACTTGAAGAAGTGTGGAACATTATGGATGTTAACATTGAAATTTTGCCTGCAACATTGCACACAAATGGTTACATAAATAAAAAAAATGCCAACAAAAATTAGTTCACCTGCATCTATGAAATGCATTCCAAAGGCAAAAACTATACAAATTGGGTCAAAAATTGACATGCACCAATTCACTAAAGGAAGTGCGCACATAGTGTGCAGTGTGCACGGGCCAACAAATCCCTCAGAGCACACAATGAGCCAAGTGGTGCTCTTCAAACAATATCATGGATGATTAAATCCTCTTATGGTTATTTCAAAGAACACTCACTGGTCCATCATCCAAATGGTATGTGGACGAAAAATCAAGTTCCCATGTGACTTTTGAATCCTTGGCCAAGGCCTTTTTGGCCTTTTTTCAACTACCACTTCGTCATGACATTGGATTAGAACTACTCTCCGAGTGAAAACAAAACTCTTCTACCCATATTGATGACCACATCCGTGAATGATGTCGTAGATATAGCTTGTGTAAAGAAGAAACCACCAAAGAGAAACACCTCGATTGCTTTCTTAAATCACTCATCTCTATATTTTCCAAAGATGTCGCATCCACTTTTCCTTAGTCAGAAGAGAAATCCATCAGCAATGCCCAACAGTTCGACCTTATCTATGATCAATCATGTTACTTATACACAGTCTTACCTGATGCACCTCAAACTGTACCATTTGGCCAGGACAAACCTAGGATGTCCCACGCTGCGGATGGGTTGATTGGTTCCACAACACATCATAACCTTACAGCCAACCGCCACCTATGTATGGTACACCTCAATAATCACAACCATATAGAGGGTCATCTTATTACCCTCCCCCCACATACCAACAACCATATCCTGTTGCTCCCCCCCCCCACCCATGAGTGGACCTTCACTGGTACCCATGATGCAGTCGACCTCTCAACCAAGTTCAAGTCCACCTTCTACCTCATCATATAATCTGGGCACTAGTGAAAGCGCTTCACCTTCCTATGCGCCCTATGGATCGTTGCCACAAAATAATCCATATTTTCTGTTCCCAGGTCCCCCACAGTCGATTTCTCCTCCACCAAGACACCCACATGTCGATGTTAACTTTCTTCATCCCTCTCCCATTCAAAAGATTTAGTATTTTGAACAATTGAATGCAGCAATTCTGACCCATCAACCAAATAATGCCAAGAAGAAAGGGAAAAACTGAAACAATAATAACCTGAGACCAGGAGGGAATAACCCCCAACAAAACCATCCTGCTGGGGGAAACCAAAATCAAGGAAACCCAAACCCCCAAGGGGACAATAAAAAAAAAATTCCAAGGGAAGAAAAACAACAACAATCTTAGAACAAACTTCCCTTGTGCTCTTTGTGGTGAATATGGATATTATACTCACCATTATCCCCAGATTTCCGACTTCAAATAGATGAAAGAATCCATGAATGCACCACGTCCTCTAGCATTGCCTGCCCCTCAGTAGGCTCCACAACAATAGTTCCAATATCCACCCCCGGCCATGTTTCAAAACCCTATTCCACACCAAGGTGTGATAAATACCCAACAGAAGGTACACCCTGCCCCACCACAAATGGGGCAGTACCAAAACCCAGGGCCTATCAACCCAAGAAATCCAACTGATTGCAATATCCTCCTCACCAATGAAGAGGAGACTCTCCTACAAACGTGCAGTCATCAATATGGAACACCTCTTGAATCTACCCTAGCCACCTCAGAAGTGGCTCCAGTTACAGTTGGACAACCCTTGATGATTCCACGCCCTAATACTGAACCAAACATTCACATTCATCGTGTTCCATTACGATGAAGTTTCAATAACCCTCATGCTAGGGAAACACACAATTAAAGTCTGGTTGACGACTTATCTCAATCTCCTGTAGCCATGTCTATCTCGAAGATCCTCCAAACATTTCCAACTCAGTGAAAATCCATGCTTTCCACCTTAGGGGCAGTCGACCCAGCTGACACTAGACTCATCACCTTCGATCTAGATAGTGGAGAACCATGCCTCCCCACTGTGGTAGCTTTACAGATACCAGTAAATATCAGGAACATCACAGTTCATCGATGTATCATTGATGAAGGTGCATCCACATGCATCATGTCCAAATTCATATGGAAAAAACTTGGCTCCCCTAAGCTAGTACCATCTGCCATCACCTTGAGATCCTATGATGGTCGACCATCCTCCCCTGAAGGGATCTTCCAAAATGTCCATGTTGAGCTTGGGGGAAAATCCATCCTCATCAACATTGAATTTATCAACTCCCCACTTGATTACAATATCTTGTTTGGACGTAGCTACATCTACGCTATTAAGGCGATAGCCTATTCTATGTTTCAAACGATGATGTTCCCCCACAATGGGAAAATCGTCACCATCAACCAAATTGCACATTATGATCCTAGCCATTCCGCCAACATCAATAACTTTCTTCCCCTTGTCCACTCTATCTCAAATGCTTATTCACTCATCGACATGGGTCCTGGAATTTTCAAGGACCCATCATTGTTGGGGGCATATTATGGAGCACCACCTCTGATACACCCTTCATCACAAGTGTGTGTAGTATATTCTAATAGAACCAATATCGAAGACACTATTCACCCCACTGATTCCTCTCCACACCTCGACGTTCCACCAGTTGAAGAAATGTTACCTCAAGAATTCCTTAAGAATCCTACTGCACCACATATCCCTGATTTCCTCCCCCTACAGGGGAAAATCCTAGTTTGGGAGACAATCCCTCAATCCATTACTCAAATTCCCTTCTTCTACCCCCCACCTGGAGTCCAAGAATTCTAGGTAGTTGCAACCCTTACCCTTCCAAATATGGTGATTTCTATCCCTGTATGGTATCTTCACCCACCCGCGTTGGTTCCTCAACCATCTCTCCCTCCTCAGACAGAAGGAATCTTGATGCAGATTCCAGTACAGGCTCTTATCGCACCACCCTCCCCCCCAACTATTGGCACCACTGCTATGAATAGGGGTAGAAGAAAGAAGAAAGAGCCCACAGCTCCACTTCCTCCCTGAGTTCAACCTCCTTGTGCACTATGCAAAAGAGAGGGACACCCCACCAATAGATGTCCTACTCTTCCTGAGTTATGCAATCTGATCCAACTCCCTCGAGCAACCACATTTTGCATCACTTCACCAAGAACATATAGTGCTACTACCGTATCCTCCACTATAAGAAGTAAAGGGTTGTGAACCAAGTTTGCTTGTGCCATATGCTCATAATATGGCCACTTCACTCATCATTTCCTAGCTTTGCCTTAGTTTCGATAGACGCTAGCCACAGTACACCCTCTCATCTAGAGCCCTCTCAGCCACCCCTAAATAATTCTCATGTCACTGACATTCATTATGTCTCTTCGTCAGTCCCTCAGCGGATGAGATGTCATTATGCTCTCTGCGACTCACCTACTTACTTCACATACCAATGTCCTTGGATTGTTGAATATTGACGTCGTCAATCATCCCTTATTCAACCTCATTCAACAACCTCATCGCTTGTGACACCATTCAATTCTGGATACTGTGCATATATCCTCCCCTAAACCCGAGTCACTTCCCATCCCTCCATGGTTCACATTTCGACAATCTGAGGATATCCCCCCGAATCCTCTGAATTCTTCGGTAAATTTACCACAAGAGATCTTACCCCCCACCACATTTTTTCACCCACAGTATCTTGACATTTGATTTATGTCAAGCGAGCCATCGCACCATGAATGTGATATCCCTTCTACATCCTCACCACTTGAGGACACTCACACTTTGACACTTCCCCCTATCACATCCTCAGATCCCTTGTATTCTCAATTTTTTCACTGCGATGAATATATCCTAGAGGAACTCACTACTCCTAACTTCCCATGGAATGTGCTCCATCACAGAGCTTTTTTTCTCTCACAGGAGGCATGTCACCCTCCTATCCAAGCCTCCATATGTGCAATCTAAACCAAGGATTTTATTCCTTCAGGGAATATAGACTGGTTCAACAACCCTATCGCTACCCCAGATGCTTTTGAAGAAGGAAACATGGCCAACATATCCCCTACTGTCAAATTAGAAATTTCCATTAAACCGAGAATCGTAGAAGAAATCACCATTGGCGTTACATGCTCCCCTGAATAACTAACGGCTTACAAATATCTCTTTCAGGAATACCGGGATATTTTTTCCTAGTCATATAAGGATATTCCCAGCCTCTATCTTTCCACAGTTGAACATCGCATCGACACTTGGCCATATGTCGCCCTAGTACATCAAACAACGCCCCCTTCACCCATCCAAAGCTACAGCTATCAAAGATGAAATTGAAAATTTACGCTCTATAAGGTTCATCTACCCCATAGCATACACTTCATGGGTCTCTAACTGATCCAGGTGGATATCAGTGGCCACCCACCTTTTCCAACTAGCTCAAAACAACTTTCTAGCAATTTTGGCAATTTACTATTTTTAGTAGGTTTTAACTTCCGGAGCCATTTTGAGGGCCTAAATGAATGTTTTTCGAGGTTATAAATGATATCTAAAGGCATAATTTATCCCCCAAAATGAATCTCATCGACGATACCTTTCCAACGAGCTATCACACGCCTAAAACGGAGATCGTATGCAAAAGTTATGACCCCGGGAAGTTGATGCACCAACTTACCCAAACGGGGCCCACATGACTTTTGGCGCTTCATCTCCTAGGGTTAGGTTTTTGGATGTCTAGGTTTTTTGGCATTCTGGTTTATTTTAAAAAGGCCTTCAGATCCTCATTGTAATCATCTTCTTGCGAATGCGAGTTTTCGTCACATCTCTTCTCAAAGATAAGCTGCCACCATTCTATCGAGTCTTTCACTCTGTATTTTACAATCTCTGTACATTTATTTCATTAATAGAAATCGTGTATTACTGTATATCTTTGTTTATGGTTGCATCTCTGATATATTTCAGTTATATTATTGAATATATGTGATATCTCTGTGCATTTCTTTATTATATCTCTACTCTCATTTCATGCCGAAAATAATCCAGATCACTAACCCTATCCCCATTAACAAAAAACAGGGCATTATTCGTGTCTGCACTGACTTTTGTGATCTTGACCATGCTTGTCCCGAAGACAAATTCCCTACACCTTTCATCGACCAAATCATCGATGAGTGTGCTAACCACGAGGCACTGTCATTTATGGATGGGTTCTCTGGATACAATCAAATCCAAATCCATCCAACAGATCAATATAAAACCGCTTTGACCACCCCTTGGGGTACCTTTGCTTATCGCGTCATTCCATTTGTACTCAAGAACGCAGGTGCTACATTCCAAAGGTCCATGACCTATGTGTTCCATGATCTTGCTCGCATCATCCTTTCTTATTTGGACGACCTCACTACTCGCTCCAAAACGTGAACTCAACATTTAGGCAACCTTCGCATTATTTTCCAACGATGTCACCAGTACAATATCCTCTTGAACCCCCTCAAGTGCGTATTTTGTGTCACTATTGGACACCTTATTGGGTTCATTGTCTCCCAACACGGCATCATGTTGGACCCCCTCAAGGTCCAAGTTATCATGGAAACTCCACCACCTAGGAATTTACACCAATTGCAGAGCCTACAAGGCAAAGCTAAATTTTTACGTCGCTTTGTCCCAAATTACGCCACTTGCATGCATGGTTTCCTTTTCCTACTGTGTCATAATATCCCATTTCAATGGGATGAATATTCTCAAACAACTTTTGACAATTTGAACTCTAACTTATCGAATGACCCTTTTATTAGTCCCCCAGACTATGATCGCAACTACATCCTCTACTTGTTAGCCTCAGCAGTATCAGTAGCAGGATTCCTCGTCCAATTAGGGGATGATGGGTGTGATCATTTCATTTACTACATTAGTAAAAATATTTTAGTGACACCCTTGAAATATAATCATGATGAGAAACTCGCCCTCGCAGTTGTCCTTGTGGTCCAAAAACTGCGTCACTATATCCTGCTTTGAACTACCAAGGTTGTAGCAGATTCCAACCCCATGCAGTACTTGCTTAGTCGCCAGAAATTTAATGGGAAATTTTTTCGATGGATTGTTATCCTCCAGGAATACGACCTAAAGTTATCAAATTCCAAAAATCAAGTAAGTGCTTATCCTCACCGAACTCATTACGGATTTTCCCTCAGACAATGAAGCTTCCCCCATCAATATGGATTTTCCCGGCGAACACCTCTTCTTCATCCCCTATGATGACCCCTGGTATGGTCACCTTATCGTCTACCTTAGGACAAAGAAGTTTGGGTCTCATGTTTCTCGAGATGATCATCGACACATTCACCATCAGGCCCCGCGATACCTCCTCATCGTATACTCCCTATATCGACGTGGGTTCGACACCATTCTTCGTCGATGTTTGACCATCAACGAAGATGCGAGAGTAATGAATGATTTCCACAATGGTGCTTGCGGTGGTCACCTCTCGAGTATGTCCACCACCCAGAAAATCATTCGAGCAGGGTACTTCTGGCCCACATTGTTTCATGACTGCATCCATGATGTCAAGCAATGTGAAAAATGCTAGCTCTATGAAAATAAAGGACGAGCACCACCATCTCTTCTACATCCAGTCATCACCATCGGCCCCTTCTGGAAAAGGGGCATCAACTTCATGACTTGCAATCCTCCATCTAGTAATGGACACAAGTACATTATAGTGGTAGTTGATTACTTTAACAATTGGGTCGAAGCCATGCCCACCTTCAACAATCTCACTGACACAACAACGTGTTTTTTCTTCAACCACATCATTACCTACTTCAGAGTCCCACTATAGTTAATGTCTGATCATGGTAAACACTTTAAGGATGATATCTTTGCGGAAATATCCTCAAAGTTAGGATTCTCCCATGAGTGTTCCTCACCATACTACCCACAATTCAACTGACAAGTCGAGGTTATGGGCTTATCACACAATAGTCAAAATTGCCACCGGTTTTACACCATTACACCTCGTCCATGGGATCGAATCCACCCTCCCTATCGAGTGTGAAATACCCACGTTATGCACTGCCATCGAGTTATTACCTGACACTTCTCCAATGGAGAAGAGCTCTCTGACCTTAGAATCGTTGGACGAAGATTGTTGATCTTCATTACAAAACAACGAGGCAGCTAAAAAATGGTCCAAAACCACCTTCGACCACCATGTCAACCTTCGCTCATTCAATGAAGGGGATCTCATCTTAGCCTATGATATCGCTCACGATACCCTCGGCCATGGAAAATTTGAGTCCTTATGACATGGACCCTACATCGTCCAACACTACCTCACTAAGGGGGCATACATCCTGGCCTCTCCAAAAGGCTACCGTCTCAAAGACCCTGTCAACAGGTTGTAACTAAAGAAGTTATACGCATGAGCATAGCCATTCTACCTTAGGATTTTTCTTTGTACACATTTGTAGAGTTTTTAGTATTCTTTTTTTCCACCACTCCTCATGTCTGATCTACCATTTGTGTTATTTACATATGCATAATTCATCATCTTACCACATTGGTTACGTTGACAGTGCTAGTTGCTAGACACAGAATATCACTTCGGCCACTTGGGCCCTCTATACCCCCTCACATGTACTACTCCACTCCAGCCACGTATGTTTGGGCTCGGCCACCAACAACCAAGATGAATACTCCATCTTCATTGGTCTCCTTGTCAAGGCCTGTCACCACCACATTTGTCACCTTAGTGTTCTCCTATATTCCCAAATTCTTGTCCTGTAGCTCAACAATGTATATCATGTCTGCGGTCCTTGCCTCTTTCACAAATACCTACAAGTTAGACTCTTATCTCGCAACTTTGATTCAATCACATTTACACATATTCCAAGACAATTTAATGAAATGGCAGATAATATGGCTAACCTAGTGTTAGATTGGAATTTATCCCATCAAAACATCATCACATATACATAATCATCATACATCTATCACAACATATAGATTAGACATCATAACTCACACAAAAACATCAAGACATAAATGAGACAAAGATATGTGTCCATATATATATATATATATATATATATATATATATATATATATATATCCTCAATAATGTCATAAATGTTTACAATATGAAAAATGCATCACCTATAAGCCAGTGAGTCCCCTCACCCCTATAGGTACAAAATGGGTACCGCCTACCCTATACAACATGAGTGTCAACTAGCCTATACAAAATGGGCTCACAAGCCTATACAAATACATAACCCAACACTCATGGTGCCCCCAGAGCTCCCCCCATAGATCCTCTATCAGCTAGAGGTGCCCCACCAGCTGGGGGCCCTCCAAGTCAAGGGGGCAGTTGACCAATCATCGTTACCCCCGCTACAGTTTCTTGGTGAATCAGAGTCTACCACTCTGTCAAAACGCCCACACACTACTCCAAGATCCCCTTGTCCTAGATATGGACCCACATACCCTTCGGTACACCCTGTAAAACCTACTCAAAATGTTGACGCAGGTCGTCGAGCATCCCCCAGCCTCTGCATGTGGCTCATGCGCTGGTCCAACACTAGCATCCTCTATTCTCCACCTCTGGTCTTCCCTCATCTCATGTGTTGTTCCAACACTAACATCATCTCATCTATGCTATTTTCCTACTCGCGGCTCTGCACGCGGCGGTCGCATTGGCCCATGACGAGCCAACTCCCCGACCATCTCTCCCTCACGGCCTCGTAGCTGCACATATGAAAAACAACACCAAAGGTATAGTTAGTATCAATATACACATATATAATCATATGCTACACTATCAAAACCATGAAACATAAATACATAAATGTACCTCTCTAATCCCAGTCCGCCCCAAGAGGCAGCATCATGTCAGGGTCATGTCGGTAGTCCATACCACCGTATGGGTACCATAGTATCACTTGTGGCATATGTCACCACACGTGTGCCACCAAGGTCGTAAAGTAATGGCCACCCTCTCCTCCCCCATGCCAAGACAGCACATGGGACCACCGCATTAGATGCGATTCTTATGGCCCTAAAGGTGCCACCAAAATCCTAGGGCGCAAAAGGGGCACCCTCTCTAGAAACCAGGCCACCAAGATAGAACCAAATGAAAAATCACCAGAGTTAGTGGTCTGACACCGGTGAATCTACCCCATCATCATGGAATGCAACATTATCCCCCAGGAAAAATGGTCCCCATCCAGGACCCTCTCCATGATCCTCAGATGACCTCATGTGATCTGTTGAGTCACCAAGGATCCGCAGATCCTCACTACCATGGCGATGATACACTGTTTCAAGAGATCGTTGATCACCTCAATCTGAATGACTGAACCTAAAATTGGGTTCAGTCCTAAGCAGTGGGGATGCTCCTAGACCACCACTCTCTCATCCCCCAGTAGTTGAGGGTCAGCAGGAAGGGCCATCCCAAGAAATGGGAGCCCTGTCAGAAAATAAACATCCTCATCCACCAAGAATGTCAGTTGTTTCCCTCTAACAATGAAACATTGCATATCAGTGCTCCACATAGCTATCAGATACTACAGTAGGAATTCTTGCAATTGTATCAAGGGACAGTAGAAGAACTTGAGAAACCCGCAGGCTGCCAAGTATCTTTGAACGCTCGGTTGCTCTCTCACCACCTCTCGAAGAAGCTCCCAGACTCTCTCTCTCCAGTGGACTGGCATAGTGCTCTCCAGTCACAAGTTGATCACCTCCATCCACACAAAAACACTTGGTCAACTCTCATCATTCATCAAAAATATCAAAAAAATCAAAATTTAAAATCCCTTCTCCTTGCCTCCAATGTGTGGCTTTCACCCATATAAGTACGCACATGTGCATGCATGTTCTTTGCATAGTTGCGCACCGATGCGCAACTGTTTGAGAAACAGTTGCACATAGTGCACATTTATTAGTTTAATAGATGTGCATCTCAACAATGGAGAATGGAGGTTGGAACCTCAAGCCATCCACCACAATGAAAGGGCAAACATCCCATGCCAAGGTCACCGCGCAGACAAGCTGCAATAACCATAGTCCTACCATGCATTCTTGAAGGGGTGCACACCATGCCTAACCTTCTAGGATGCATGGAAAGACTGCGCTACTCAGACCAGGACGTGGATGACATGGAAAAGTTCCCAGAATTTTCAAGGCAGGTCTACCTTGACAGCGTGGGTACAAGGCCCTTTAGTGATCCAATTTTACAACTGAAACATTGGGTAACCGAATTGGCCAACACCAGAATTATAAACATGTTGGATATCCCACATTTTGGAAGGGGTCAGGACGCAAATAACTGCGTCAAACAATTGATGGAAGTCACCCACAGTGGTTACCTATGGTTGGAAGAGCCTGCATCTATAGACGTGGAGCTCATTTCTTTTATCACGGGTCTTCCATCTCAGGGGGGAAATCTCACGCAATACCTTGATGAAAAAACAAAGGAGAATGCACTGGCGGAGGAGTTGAAAAATACATATGGCACAGAGAGAGGGTTGCTCGTAATCATCATCAAGTGTATCAGTGACACAGAAACAAGGCAAGCCACCAAAATCATGGCTTGCAAACTACTCAGAAAGTGTTGCAAGGAGGAAGTCCCTGTCGGGGTCATCGTGGCTGCAGCATAGTGCACGAAGGGAACTATGCTTAGCTAGGGCCCACACTTACTAAACTTGTTCCTTTATGACTACAGAGATGTGCAGGATCTAGGAACAGAGTTTCATTACTCTTGGCTACTAATCTGGATCGCCTTGATCAGATGGAGGGAGCCCTAGTATACATATTTTTGTGAGTGGACCAGTCATTGCCATGCAGCGTGGTACACATCGTTGGGGAGCACGTTGGACCCAAAAATCAAAAGTACCAATGCAAACACGTTCACACGATACTATAACTAGCTCCAAGAGAGTATTGCCAACAATTGGAGTATTACTCCATAAGTGGTTGCACAATACCAGGACATCACGAACTTCAAAGAAACCAGGCACACCGTATGGATCCAAGTGAGAAGGGATCTCGAGAAGGAATGGTTGCAAATTAGATACTGCATCAAAGAAGAAGATGTAGAGATGGAAATAAGGCATTGGCAAGATGACTAGAGAATTCCAATCCTCACTCAAGAGATGCCTACAGGTACGGAGTTCAATGCAGGGAAAGTTTAGACACATTTAGGGGATAAATTTGTGCCTAAGAAGCCAAATCCAAGTCAGAATTCAGCACAACAAAATAAGGGGGGTGTTCCAAAGAAAGGTACCTATGCCAGAAAAACAAACACTACCCAGGCACCAAAATAACCAGAAAAAGGGGTTGTGACAGCACAAGGAACCCCATCGTCAGCCACCCCACGGGAACAAGGCCAAACAAAGAGGTCAATCATACACATTGGGGGTGTGCACAAATATTCCAAGTCACACAAGTAGCCGCCAAAATATACAACCACTGAGGACAATGTTGACCTCGTGGCCGAAAGAGTCTAGGACCGTGCAGCTAAGGAGTTTGAAGATGCCCACCACCAAAGAGGCCACATTCAGAATGAGCTGGATGACATAAGGCAGGTCCTAGAGTAGATCAGAGGCACGCAGAGGATAGACAGGGGAATAGATTCATTCCCCACAACATCATAAGAAGAAACCAGGGCTACACTGAGCGAGCATGATATGATCTAGACCACAGCGCAAGCGAGCCCGACCTTCCACATTACACCCAGCATGTTGTGCATGGATGAGATTGTATCCCAGACACCCCTGAAAGATCTGGCATAGATATAGTTGGTAATGGAGCGAATACCAACCAAGGCATTGTACAAAATACAAGTCAGTGTCATGTAGGAGGTGCAGTCGTGCACACAAACAGAAGCAGCAGAGTTGTAGCATACAAAGGAGAGAAAAGAGGAGTTGGAATTAATGCTCGAGAAGGTCAAGCTTGAGACCAAAGACAAGAAATATCACCCATATAGGCTCAAGCAAGGAGTGGTTGCATCCTATGACAGAATCCTGAATAGAGCAGAAATAACAAAGCCCACCACAGTGCAGAATATTGATCATATTCTGAAAACAATTGATTAATACAAGTAGGATATCGAAAACCTATGGGACCAACTCATTCCTACAACTCCCTCAAAGGTGAAGGAACAAAGGAGGCAAGAAGTTGCAAGATAGATGGAGGAAATAGAACAGCAAGTCAGCACAGCTGTGGACTTATTTGATAGGGAGGCAGAGATATGGAAAGCGCTAGAAGAATATGAACAGGTCCAACACTGGGACCAGGAAGAGGAAAAGACAATCACATCCATCTAGGACCTCAAGTATAGGTAGAAATAATGAATATCATCGAGCACCTCAAAGGAGTGCAAGACATGAAGAAGTTGCAAGTAGAGCTAGTAGTTGCGCAAATGAAAAAGAAGGATCGAGAAGCTCAAATGGAACCTCTCGAAGATCTAGTCATAGAGGTCATTGCACGGGTAGAGGAGGCAAAGAAGAACATGGCACAAACATAGGCAGAGTGCACATAAATGTTTCGGGAGGAGATCACGACATAAGTGTTAAATGCGCTCAAAGAAAAGGTCGCATAGGCTCAAACACAAGAAATGGAACTTGTAGACAAGTTCCACACTCTAGAAGGAGTTGTTGAGGAAGCATACACAATCTAGGTGGCTCAGGACGAGCCACATGTCAGTGTTGAGGGTCGGTTAGGCAAAGGCCCATTTTTATGAAAATGCCAATTTTTGGAGAGAAAAGCATGAAGTGGAAAGAAAAGATAGTTGAAAGGAAAAGCAATAGATGCAAAGGAATCATGTGAGTCATGCATGCAAGGGAAGACATAAATACATTAGGGTTAGGGTATTTGCATGATATTGTAATGGTTGATAAGACAAGAATATGTATAAGTAGTACTTAAGAGACAAAGAGAGGGAGGGAGAGAAGAATGAGAAGGCTAGAACTATAACATTTTTGTAAGTTGGTGAGCTAGATAAGAGTTGAGCAACTCGATCCTGAGGGTTAGATCATAGGCTGAGGAGCCTAGTGCAATCTATTTATCCTCAGAGGGATCGGGAATCCTATGACGATTGTAAGATCTAAGATTGTAAACACGCACAGCGCAATATATTGTTGAGACATAATAAAAGAGATTGAGATCCAAATATTTGTGTACGTATCCCAGGAGGGGGTGAACCATGGTAAAACTTGTGTTATATGATTGAATGTTATGCATCTCCATTGTTGTTAATGATTAAATGCTAGATAAATGAATGAAGGAACTAGCTGATCTAATATTTCACTTGCATGAGTAAGATTAGTTAAGTTGTTAGAATAATCAATGAATATCACAAGGTACAACCACAAATCCCCACTTATTCCCAAGTTGCAAGCATCTGAGTATTGCAACCACCCATAGAACTATCTTGGGTGAGACTACGCAGTGCACCCTGTGTATTGCATTGCCTTCTAGTTTACCACGAGGGGAGATAGTTTTAGAGGGATTTTGTTGGAAGCTTGTTAAATATGAACCTGGGTCGACTTATGATAGTAAGGTAAGATCGTAGTAGGTAAATTGTTAAAGCCAACAATGGTGCACTCACCCACCTGACCTTGTTTCTCTTGTGCTCTTGTAGGTTTCTCCTCAAGGAATGGTGGCAATAATGGCCTAGGAGTCCTCCTACTTCATGTCTATAGGGAACTTTATGTTGGAATGTTGGTATTGATACCCTCTCCATGAGATCTAAAGTTTATGTACCCATGCTAAGGCTGTGCACCCATTAGATTCGTCAAAATATGAGATAGTCAACTTCTCCAACTTGCACAGAAAATCAAAGTTATGTTGGATCTTTGTTTTCCTAGGCCTGTTCATGCGTTTGAGGTTGCAAAAGTCATGGTAAGACATGGTTGCATGTATCTCTTCCCCTAATGCCTGATACTATCTAAAATAGGTCGTGAACTCACCAACCTGACCTTACTACTCATGTGCTCTTGTATGCTTCTCCTCAAGGAACAATGGAAATAATGGCCTAGGAGTCCTCCTACTTCATGTCTGTAGGGAACTTTGTGTCAGAATATGGGTATTTCTACCCTCTGCATGAGCTCTACCTCCTATGCATATGCCTTTTTCATGTACCTGATCACCTCCCTGGGTTCCACTCAACCCGGTATGTCCTCATTTTCCCACCAGTTGTATGAGCATCTCAAGGGTTTGTTGCTAGTTCCTAATAATATCTTCTTGACTTTGGTTTTCCTGATCTTGGATCCTAGTCATATGACTAAGTAGCCTGATCACGGTATCTTCAGTATTATCTCCATTGTCTCACATGTTTCCTTCTTGTTCTAACCCTGGATGGTTCACTTCTATTTCTTACTCCTCTGGTGACTTTGGGAAGGGATTTCCTCCATGCCCCCATCTTCTAGGAATCAATGTGCTCACAGACTAGCAATATCACCAACCCTGATACCACTGTAATATATCCAATAGAGCTAGGCTAGGATATTTTGTTTTATGTTGAGAGTTGGTTGTATATTTTTTTCAAATACTTTGCACACAATGTTTAATGTTGAATGACAAATTTTAACAAACAATTTTCATGTATCTTAGAAATGGACATTTTGTCATATATATTATGTGCAACATAAGTGCGCATATGATAGAAGAGGTATCATTGGCATTTTATTATGAATGGGATCTAATACACACAATAATAGAACCTAAGTGGTTGCTAAAACAACTGCAATACAATAGAAAACATTACAAACTCAAGCTGAAACATGGAAATGGTGCAAACATCTCCTCAATATTGATTATGATCTTCTCTAAGGATCTCCAAGCCTCCTTTGACCTCTATAAATAACAAGAACAGGGTTGATGTCCTTCTCTCCAACCTCCATGAGTCTACCAAAGGCCCATGACCTTCCTTCTAACCCCTGTGACTCACCTAATGGGGTTCTCATCCCTCTATAAACCTCATGACACAACAAAGGATCTTGCGGACCCTCTCTAACCCTCGTGGCCTACTAAAAACCTATTTGATCCGCTCCAAAAAAAATGCGTGGACCTCACAGCTATGATAGGAATGATCCTGCCCTCCTCAAACACCCTCAACGACCCCATAGATCTCCCTACCTCATGATCCATCCCTCAGAAAAGGCTCGTCCCTCCAAGCACCCTCCTAGTAACACGATGTTTCCATGAAGAGATGAATCAACCTCCTTTGAATCCTCACAAATTCCTCCAATATTTCCATAGACCTACAACAAATGAGGTCAACCTCCTCCTAGGTAGATTGATACGCTTACAAGCTGTAGACAAACAATGAGATGAAGCTTAAAAGGAAACCCCAGATGGATTTCCCGCTATGTCTATCTAGGATGGATATTGCACCACAAAAAATAAGCCCACAATGGAAGGGTTTTGACAAAACACCAACGAAAACTTGGTTCTCAAGAGCCACTCCAAATGAGAGATCAAATCATAATTTTGAAGGTGGTATTCTAACCCTCCTTTTATTTATCTTCCATGCCTTCTAGATATTTCCCTTTTTGACCAAATCCATCGACCCTTATTCCCCTTTTAATTTTCACTTAAATATTAAAAGTCACTTTTAATTTTTAATTATATAATAATTAATTATCTTTTTACTCAATGTCACTTTAGAAATATAACATCTCCTCACCTAGTGACATTGAATAAACCCCTTTGACTCCCTTTTCTTTACTGACTATAGACTACGGGAGTCACATAGGTTACTAAATCATGCTCTGTCTCGATCAAGTGGAAGGGGACATTACATTGGGATAAGGCAAGGTAAACTCTACCAATAAAACCTCACTATAGTCTTCCAAAAACAACATATATGGTTGTCCCGACAATCCAAACCATTAAAATTCCCTTTAAAACACCTCTAGCTTGAGTTCCAAAGATAAACCCTCATCAAAATTTGTCCCACCA
Source organism: Picea engelmannii (assembly GCA_009831015.1). NCBI lineage: Eukaryota > Viridiplantae > Streptophyta > Pinopsida > Pinales > Pinaceae > Picea > Picea engelmannii. Next base: position 250,533 of record ML777076.1, on the reverse strand, counting down.
AGTATAGAACAACCATCGATCTCCCATGCATAATTGTGACTAATGAAAACTCTCAACAAAATCCCAATTATAAAGGAAGAGGTCGAATAGTTGTGGCTCATGCAAACTCTCAACAAAATCCCAATTATAAAGGAAGAGGTTGACTTGGGGTTTCTCATTAGAGAAAAGGTAATTATGGTTTAGGTTTTCTCTCACATGAAAACTAGAAGACATCGCGCGGACCTCACAACTATGATAGGAGTGAGCCTGCCCTCCTCAAAAACCCTCAATGGCCCCACATATCTTCCTACCTTAGAATCTAGCCCTCGGAAAAGGCTCGGCCCTCCTAGCACCCTCCTAGTAACACGATGTTTCCACGAAGATATGAATCAACCTCCTTTGAATCCTCACGAATTCCTCCAATAGTTCCACAGACCTACAAAAAATGAAGTCAACCTCCTCCTAGGTAGATCGATACACTTCCAAGATGTAGAAAAACAATGAGATGAAGCTTAAAAGGAAACCCCGGATGGATTTCCCCCTATGTCTAGCTAGGGTGGATATTGCACCACCAAAAACAAGCCCACAATGGAAGGGTTTTGACAAAACCCCAACAAAAACTTGGTTCTCAAGAGCCACTCCAAATGAGAGATCAAATCATAATGTGGAAGGTGGTACTCTAACCCTCCTTTTATTTTTCTTCCATGCCTTCTAGATATTTCCCTTTTTGACCAAATCCATCAACCCTTATTCCCCTTTTAATTTTCAATTAAATATTATAAGTCACTTTTAATGTTTAATTATATAATAACTAATTATATTTTTACTCAATGTCACTTTAGAAATATAACATCTCCTCGCCTAGTGACATTGAATAAACCCCTTTGACTCCCTTTTCTTTACTGACTATAGCCTACAGGAGTTGTATAGGTTACTAAATCATCCTCCATCTCGATCAAGTGAAAGGGGATATTACATTGGGATAAGGCAAGGTAAACTCTACCAATAAAATCTCACTATAGTCTTCCAAAAACTACATATATGGTTGTCCCGACAATCCAAACCATTAAAATTCCCTTTAAAACACCTCTAGCTTGAGTTCCAAAGATAACCCCTCATCAAAATTTGTCCCACCAAGTATATAACAACCATTGATGTCCCATGAATAATTGTGGTTGATGCAAACTCTCAACAAAATCCCAATTATAAAGGAAGAGGTTGAATAGTTGTGGCTCATGCAAACTCTCAAGAAAATCCCATTTATAAAGGAAGAGGTTGACTTGGAGTTTCTCATTAGAGCAAAGGTAATTATGGTTTAGGTTTTATCTCACATGCAAACTGGATGAAGAAGTCGAACTAGTCAAAGATGGAAAATTTTCAAGATTTTTAGTTGTTCAAAGGAAACAAGTTAAATTAGGTTTTTAATTGGTCAATTTTAGCAAGGTAACTTATGTTTTTCAAAAATGGTAAAGGATCATCTATTGACAAATTTATAATTGAATTCATGAGAGGAGAATAAAATTATCAATCTACCAAATATACCAAGTAGGTCGAATTAGGGTTTAAATATTCATATGATTAACACCAATTCAACCCAGTGTTTGCCTCAACGAAAAACCCTCTCAATGGAGGTCACATGTCACAAATTGGAACTAGGAGTCTAGAGCTCGTACCCACCAAAAATATTAATTCTAAATATAACCAAGCCAAAAATAACAATCTAACTACTAAAAAATAGGAAAGACAAAAAATGCAGGGAACTGCTATGAGATTGCTACCAATTATAGTACCGCCTAATAGTAGCAGTGTCTCTGCTATAGCGGGAATACCCCTCTACGGACTACACCAGGGTTCTAAAATGTAGGTAGAGATAACCGTCTAAAGTCTCCTAATTTTTATCAACTATCCCGACATTACCCCACAATCATACATACAAGACAAAATATAGGGATCAGGTAGGCATACCTTAGACTCTGCATCTGGTGTCGATCCCTTTGCGCTTAGTTGTTTCCTGACTGCAAGTCTCCTCCCAAGGTTGTCCTGCATTCACCAAAAGACAAAAAAGAAACTACAAGCATGCATTCTACATATGGATTAGTGGGTTAGACATCATAAACAAGAAATGTAAACAAATCATTGAAATTTAAGACGTCATTTGGTAGGACGGAAAAAGTACTTCTTTATATTAATCTCACAAAAGTCACTTACAATATGAGACCGACATTGCTCCTTGAACTCAGTCCTGGGCTCCTCTTTAAAATGCCCCAACTGCTTCCACGTATCCTTCTCCTCTTCTGTTCTCTCTAGGGAATGGCAAGGGCTTGCAATGGAGAAAAAGGGAATTCTAGCTCAAACTCACAATGTGGTTGTCGAATATTGGGGCAACGGGGGAATACAGAAATGGGCAGAGTTTCTATGCTCTCATGCTTCTCCTTGCAATGGTACCCCAACCCATTATTATATAGGCCAAAAGAGATAGTAACGGTTGGGGTGACTGGCTATGGGCAGTCAAACAATTAAGTAACAACCCAGAAACCAGTATCCTATACAATTTTCCATTTTTTGCGATATTCTGTGAGTGTACGCGGGTTGTAGTGGGGCAGAAGGCGTGTGTACATAGGCAGTAGTGGTGCAGGGCACGTACACCTTTAAAGCAATGGTTTTTTGAAGAGCTTGTTCAGTGATGGCTTGGAAAAGATAGCAAGTTAGATGGCCTGATGCCAAGTATGCATATCTGGTGCAATTTAGGGTTATAACAAATGCCCCCTAATGTGTGAGGTCATAAGAGCATCTGATGTCTGAAATACATTACAAATCTTCACTGGTGTATGAAGTGATTGAGCCTAGGAACCAGAGTTCAGGAGGTACCATCTGCAAAAAAGTAACAATTTGTCTCACCGAGGTGGGCATACCCATGCTCGGGATGAAATAAAATCATGGTTGTCAATCAAATACACTACAGATCCATTTCATATAACTATATAAAGTGTAGCCACGAAAAGTACACAATGGATCTACATCTCAAAATCAAAAGATATACATGTATGGTATCCATCTTCAAGAAGCCAATGACGCCTAATGGCTAGAGATGAAGGCTTCAAAGCTCGAGAAACAACTTCAAAATCTTCACAACTTGGGTAGGAGTGTAACATCAGTGTATAACTTCACTACCTAGAGGTCTTCAACGGCTCATCGGGAACATACAAGAGGATCTTGGCGATCAATGTAGAGAACTTCATTGATTTTGAACAAGGACATGATTGGTCTTTTGGGGTGGTCGGGCATGAGGACAAGAGACAAGCTACAGAAGGGCTGACCCAAGTTTAGTAAGATTTCCCTTGGACGAAAGCATGACAAAAGATGAGACTCATGCAGCATGGCATTGACATAAGTTCACAATGAAAGAGGCAATGTGAATTCTCCAGATGTTTGGAAGGGTAACCAAATGGAGGAATACACAGCTCTATGTAGCGAGAACAACTTCTTAAGGTCATATTTAATCCTAGGGCTTGATGAAAAAACAAAAGGATGCAATTTTTCCAAGGGCGACTCATTGTGCTGTCAACAAAAAGAAAATACTTTTCCCTTCCTCTTTTTGGGGTATATTTGATTTTTTTTTGTCTTTTTCAATCATTGTGGAAAGTTTGAAAAAGAATAAAAGAATTCTACATTACAAAGGAGGATCAAGTGTCGTAGTAATACTAGTTCCAAGTGCAAGGAACACGCTAATGCTCAGATAAATGGGACATATGCAGGAAAAGGAAACTCGAGAAAAATCCTCCATGGGTCAAGGTGTCAAGACATAGAGGCAAAGTTCTACAAGGCTTGCGTATAAGGCATGCTTCAGATGGTTCAGTTGAGAGAAACATGGAGCTGGCATTAGGCCAAAGACGTGGGAATGCAAAATGTGATTAATAAGACACAATGATAATGTCCTTCGATGTAATTTTAATGAGCCCAAAGAAGGTAAGCTCGGTGGTTTTTCATTTTTAGAGAGTCTGAAAAAAATGTAAAAGGAGACTCCACTAGGGTACCTTTTTCGAAGGTAGTCTATTTAGTTCGAAAAGGGGGTAAACTAGCACCGAACAGACGTCTATTCAAAATCATTTTAACGAGTGTAACAAAGACAAGATCACTCGAAAATATTTCCATATTTAAGGAGTCTGAAAAGAGCTTAACTATGGACTCTGTAAGAGATGTTCTTGTGGACCAATTTAACGAGTATGAAGGAACAAGGTCACTCGGCCATCTTTTCACTTTTAGGGAGTCTGAAAAGAGCTTAACTATGGACTTCGTGGGGGTTCCTTTTCATAGATTTAGTCCCTCAGGCCCGAAAAAGGGGTAAAATTATACTTGAGAATACTCTTCTAGAGAACCGAGGCTCCTAGAGTATACCTTTGTTCGTACTTTTGACCATACGAACCGAAAAAGGGGTAAATTACCACCGGACAAACGTGTCTTCAAATTTCAGTTTAGCGAGCATGAAGGGCAACAATATCGCTCGACAATATTTTCATGTTTAGAGGGTCTGAAAAGGGCTTAAAAGAAGACCCGTTGTGTTTTGGGAGCCATGAGGGTGAGGTCAAGAGTGATAATGAATCATGCAAATGAGTCTCAAAATTGTAATCAGGAAAAACTACTAAGGACTCCCAAGCTTATAGTCATTAGTGACGACATGGACACCAAAATGAAACCAGGATCTACCTATGGCGTCCATGTCAAGGTAGGATCTACCACTAAATTACGACACTTCTAGAGCAAGAGTGAGGGTTCCATGTCACAATTTGGTGGGATCGATCCTATGGCAAAGAAAAAAAGACAACGAGGTGCAACAAGTGGAGGTGGAATCCTATCTTACATGCACAAAGTTGAAAAAATGACCTTTTACCAAAAGGCCTTTAAAACTGACCCAACTCTCAAAAAACTTCCCAAATACCCAAAGTAACACTTATCATAATCATCCTCCGATAAACTCAAGAACCATAGTAAATGATTTTCAAGCTAGAAAAAAAAAATGACAAAAGGGTCCAAAAAATGACAAAAAGGGGCCAAAAAGTCTATAAATAGAAAGTTGGTAACTCATTATCACCATTGTAAATTGAGAATTGACCAAAAGTCAAAAAACACCCCTTTGCCGAAATAGTTGATTCTGGGAGCTTTAGAGGACGAAACAAACTTCCATTTGGACCAAGTAAGTACACACTAACCCCTCTTGCATTCCTATTCTTCAATTTTGCAGTTGTTTTTGTTTTTTGAGGGGGGCGTTGACCTTTAAAAAGGTCGACCCTACATGTACACGGGCTGTCCAAGAACAGCCCATGTGTACACATGGGCAGAAGATAAGTTGCCCGTGTGCACACGTGACTATCCCCAAGACAGCCCACATACACCCTCAAATAAGTGGAAAAAATATGAAAATGCAAGAGTTAACTCTCCATCCATTTGTTTTTGCAGGATGTATGTGCATTGGAGAGAGAGGGAGCATGAGGACATTGATTTTTTGGTCTCCGAGGGTCCTTCTTCTATTGTTGTTTTGTCACAATGCGGGTTGTTAAAGTTCTTCAAGTGTCTATTTATGAGGGAAAAACCCAGGTTGCTAAATGCAATGGTAGATTATCGGCATACTGACGGAGAGGCTTTCATGCTTGAGGGGCAGTTGTTGACACCAATGACTGAAGATATTTACTTCCTGACTAGTCTCTCGAGGAGAGGGGACCCAGTCAACTTGCGTACTTTTCCCCCCAGGCCTCACAACATCGAGGTGTTGATTGGACTCCATTATGAGGCTGGTACTGAGAAGGTAGGTTCTCAGGTTCCTATTCATAATATAATCAACCTATCACTAAAAGTGATAGCTATACTCATTGGGAAAATCACTGGATCTGCAGATTTGCATCAGGCTTCCCGGGTGCACATGCATTGTGCATTATAGTGCTTAAATGCACGGATTTTCGACTGGAGTACCACCATGATGGATTGCATGAAGAGACAGCTAACAGAGTGTCGGATACGGGAGCACCGTAACTATGGGTTTGGGACAATTCTATGCTCCTTTTTCTTCGAGAGGGTACCTAATCTTAGTCCTTGAGAGACTATATGAGGGCACAAGGCCTCTCTCCCAGCGCTATGCATATGGGCAGCGTTGTTTATGCGACATGGGGGAGGGAGGACCATCGATGCCTTTGATGACAAGTTTTTTGACTGGTGGTCACAGTAGATTCCAGCAATAGAGGACTAACCCTGTGTCGGGATCAATTTTTCTATAGATCCTGACATGCCTGTACCTCCCAGAGCGGAGCAAGGAGAGATGGGTAAGTTTTCTTTTCAAAGTTATTTAATTTTTTTGTCTTTTTATATATATCATTTTTTTGTATACCAGAGTATCTGACACTTACATATTTGTTATGTACAGATGTGGGACCAGTGCATCCAACAGACTTCTAGAGGACTAGGCGACGTTCTTGAATAGAGGTAGGACCAGCTACAGCCGTCGGACCAGCAACAGCAGGAGAGGGGCCTCCAGCCGAAGAGGCTGAGAGAGTATTGAGAAGGGTAGAGCGGAATCTCACCGTGCTCACTCGTACAGTCCCTGTGGCAGAGATCGAGGATCTCCCATCGTCGATGTAACCTCATTTAGTTTGGGTGCCATAGATCTGGGTCCAGCTCTTCCAAAATTTGGCAAATGTCTTTGTTCATTATGGCAGAGCCAACAAGCCTCGTCCTTAGCTAGGCTAGACTACTCACATGCCAAGGGAACTTTTTGTATATTTTTTAGGGCATAAGCCCCGTGACTCTTACTGGACATATTTTTGAGGGCTTGTGCCCACCCATATACTCTGATATTTTTTGATATATATATGGATATTTTACATCTTTTTATGTCTTATGGATTACATCAATTTTACAAATGTATTTACATGTGCATGTGTGTGATTTTTCTTACATGTGCGCAATATGCCAATATGCCAATCTAATACATGATTAGCTAGAGTATCTTTGATTTGATTCAATCTCCTAGGAACATGGATATACGTAATGTAATCAAAGCTTCTTTCTAAGAGACGTACCCTAAGGAACCGTCGGTGTAGTGTAGGATCGTAAATGCAGTAAATCCCATTTAATTGAGACACAACTAGTTGAGCATCTAAGTAGACTCGGAGGTGAGAGATACCATGCGACAAAGAATCATGAAGCAAATCTAAGACTGCGTTGTATTCAGTGACATTGTTTGTGGTGTCACCTAAACAGATATTTCCTTAAGATAGCAACTGGCCTTGAGGTGTGAAAATCACCCAAGCTACAGAAGCAAGCCTCCGAGTGTGTTGGATACCGCCATCCGCAAACCCAATGAACACCTTTGATTCACTTGACATCTTCCACAGTGAAAAATATGACATCAAAAATGACACGTCCATAAAACCAAAAAGACGAAAACTAAGAAGAGAATGTACAAGACTATACATATGTTACAAGAAGTCACCCAAGGTGACCCACCTACGAGTAATACTTCTTGAGGTAGATCCCATTTCTAGGCTCCTCCAAATAATTTCCCTCAAATTCCACCAAATGATAAGCACCCTTCTTTAGAACCTCCTTCACGATGAAAGGTCTGAACTACATGGGTTTGAATTTGCCTGCCCCTAGGGGGTCCTTATCTTGGTCATAGACTAGGCCAAGGTCACCTTCATATAAAATACAAGGATGGACGAATCAATCATACTGACACTTGAATTTTTGTTTGTGAGCCTCATTAGCCAAGGTTGCATCCCGAAGTTGCTCATTGAGCTGCTCAAGATATAATAAACGCTCTTCAAGCGGTGAAGTGTCTAGAAATAAATGTACTGCCAACTTTAGAGAGGGGATCTGGCACTCTATGGGAAATATTGCCTCGAGCCTGTAAACGAGTTGAAAAGGTGAGAAACCAATTGCAGTCTTAATATACGTTCGGTAGGCCCATAATGTTGAATACAACATCAAATGCCAATTTGACCTGGACAAATTGATCGTTCGTTGTAAAATAGTCTTAAGGGATTTATTCACAACTTCCACCTAACCATTTGCTTGTGGGTATTAGGGTAATGAATGTTCTTGCCTCAACCCAATATTTGATGTTAATTCAGACATCGTTTTGTTCTGAAAGTGATTTCCATGGTCAGTGACAATATCTATCGGGACGTCGAACCTTTCTATTATCTGGTTAAACAAAAAGAGAGTTGTTGTCTCACCATCATCTTTAAAAGTTGGCATAGCTTCGACCCACTTCGTGAAGTAGTCTACTGCTACGATAATATAAAGGTGCCCCTTGTGAAAGGGGGGTTGCATGTAGCATAATCAATCCCCCACTTGGTGAAGGGACCAACTGTGATGATGGGAAACATGGGAGCGGAGTGTGCCCTCACCTTCCGAGAGAAGATCTGACACGGCCGACACTTCTTGACTAATTCAACACAATCTTTGATTAATTTTGGCCAAAAGTAACCGATTGGTAGAATATTTTGGGATGTTTCCAACCCATAAAAATGACCGCCACATGCTCCAGTGTGGCAATCGTTAAGCACAATTTCCTCTTCTTCATGGGTGAGACATTGGCGAAGGATGAAATCTACACCTTGACGATACAGAGTGTCCTCGAGTATGAGGTAGTTTTTGGCCTGATTACGTATATGGCGACATTCATCACGAGAAGCAGAGGTGGGGCACTTCAAAGTCTGGAGATAGACTAGTATATCTCTGTACCAGGGGTCCGAAGACACAATCAAAAACATGTCTTCTTTGATAGGTGACTCCTTGGGTATAAAATCACCTGATTTGACCAGAAGTTCCGAGATGAGTTCTGCAAAGACCAGTGACTTTTTGGATTTTTCCGAAACAAAATCCAAGTTGAATTCCTAGAGGATAACTATCCATCTACTGATATTTATGTTGATTACACATCGTGTCAACATGTATTGAAAAGGATTCACAATGGCAATGACGATGGTCTTACGAAACAAGATGTAATGACGGAACCATTGGACAGCATAAAGTGCTGCCAACATAAGTTTTTCAATGTGGGAATAATTGAGTTCCAGTCCAACCAGGCCTCGGCTCAGGTAATAAATCACATATTCTAAGAGAAAATCATCCTCCTAAACCAAGACCATACCGATGGTCGACTCGGCAGCGGCCAAGCACAATAAGAAATATTTATTATAATTGGGTGGCCGAAGAAGAGGGGTAGATGTGAGGGCGTGTTTCAACACTTTGAAAGAGCATTGAGTGGCTTCATCCCAATGAAAAGTAATTTCCTTCTTCGGTAAACGCATGAAACCCTTTGTGATATCGGCATAGTTTGCGATGAAACACCGTAAAAAGTTTTCTTTTCCCTGTAGACTCTAAAGCTAAGGGACTATGCAATGGGGAGGCAACTGAACTATCGCCTCAACCTTTAGAGGATTGACCATGATCCCAGTTGTTGAAACTATGAAACCTAACAGACGACCCGATGTTACGCAAAAGCTACATTTGTTTGGATTCAAGTGGATCCGGTAGTAGAAACACCGCTCAAAGATAAGTCGGAGGTGTGCGGGATGATCATCTCTCTTGGGAGATCGTGATGCTAAATCATCGAGATAAGCCTTGACTATGTGTTTGAGATCATGGAAAGAAAAAGACATGGCCCATTGAAACATAGCTCCAACATTTTTCAGACCAAAAGGCATCTTCCGATAAGCGAATGTACCCCACGGATAGATGAAAGCAGTTTTCTGTTGGTCTTTGGGCTTGATATTTATTTGATTGTATCCTAAAAAACCATCCATGAAAGAAAAGGTCTCACAACCTGCACATTTATCGATTATCTAGTCAATAAATGGTGTGGGGAAATTATCCTTTGGACAGGCCTTGTTCAAATAAAAAAAGTTCGTCGTACCCTATTTTATGTTGACTTGAATGGGATTTGACACCCATTGAGTCAACTGGACGGGGTAGATGAAACCATCTAAGAGTAGTTTCTCTACTTCATCCTTAATAGTTATTTCTTTCCTAGGATTGACTGGACGAAGCTTCTGCTGGACCGGCTTAGCATCAGGATATGTCGTGATTTCATGTTCAATGATTCTTGGATCTATGCCCGGAATTTCCTCGTAAGACTAGGCAAACATGTCATGGAATTCTTTAAATAAATCCATGTAGATTTGAATCTCCTCAAGGGATCATTCCGCTCTGACGAAGATATTCTCCACGACGCCAGGGATTCTAGAGATATCAATAGGTTTCATTTGAGCAATGGTTGCCATATTTCCTTCAGCGTAAACAACATGCATAGCCAAAGTATTGATAGGACAAGCCTTATCTCCAGTCGTATTCAGAGTGAATTCACCTGCTTCAATTCTTCTTAACTATGGGAGGAAGTAAGATTTGTGATGAAGATCATCCTAGGGTTTGTTCGGACTAGTCATTGCCTCAATAGTCGCCTTGTCTGAGGGCAATACTAAGTCTAAAAAACTAGTATCGGCGAGGTAACCTTGAGCCCATGTAGGCTTGAGAATCGGATCCAAATTCTATGCGAGAGTCAGATCAGGGTCAAAGGAAGCTTGCTGAACTATAGAGTGCGTAAATTCTGTCGCGGACAAAGGCATGGCCATGCAATGGTGCCCTGTCCCTTCCATCGTGGTTGATGGGGAAGGAAGAGTCCACAAATCATTAAAGTAAGTCATGTGAAATGACGAGATTTGAAAGATTTCAGCCCTAGGCTGGTCGGGGACAGTTGATATGCAGTGTACATTTCCGGTTGGAGGCAGGTAATTGAAAGTACCCAACAAAGGTGGGCACAAACCAACCCCTACATTCATGATGTCGGGCTAAGGATTATCAATCATCGAGACTGTGGATACCCCTGATGAAGGGTCAGGACAGGAGAAGGATAATTGATCAATGGAAACAATGCAGCCTTCATGTGGAAACAACAAGACCCAAAAAGATGTCGCGACCACTGCTTGCATAGTGTAGGTCCAACTCCTTCCTAACAAGAGATTGTAGTCGAGAGATGCATCAACCACTTCAATTTTGACACACACGGTTTTCCCTCCTAACTGCACAGGGAAAGAGGGGATGATTCCATGTGGTAGGAATGAATGACCGTCAAAAGAGGTAAGAAGAGTATGTTATGGAGACAAAACAGGTTGGCCAATGGCCTTCCAACACACCAAAGACATGATGCATGTCGAGGAGCCCTCATCAACCACCGTGTGAAAAATGTTTCGAGTAAAATTTTTTGTGGTGTAAGCCACTACTATCTGAAATGCCACATGGTAAGGAAGACAAGGTTTTAAGTCATTCGTATCAACCATGATCATTCCCAAATTACAAGTCTCAGCAGATCCTAAGGTAGCTAACAGAGACTTTTTCTGGAAAGGGAAACTCTGGAGGACTTCCAAAGCAGACATTGCACAAGGGGTTTGTGACAAATCCTCCACCACAGAGTAGTTCTAGGCGGCCCTTGCATTTGGGTTGTGGGAAGATTTTTTGAATGCACCTTTGGGGATGTGTTTCATTGTTTTGCCCAACGTCTTCTTGATCTAGAGAGGAAGATGTGGGTTTTCAGCTTCTTTACCCTTCTCAGAGGTGTTTGGCATTCTGTAGTCGCGTGTCCTAGTAGTTATGTTAACGCTACCTTTCATCATATACACATTCACAGATGTAGGATTACTCGAAGATAGAGGGGGTCCCTGACTACCCCCTTCCGTGCTCGAAGAGGCTTGAGTTAGATTTTTCCCATGTGGAAATGGATTCGTTAACATGACAAGATGCTACTATGCCAATAACTTCTAGGCCTCTATAGGTCGAGGGCATTGGTGAGTCGGGTGGTATTTTGTGCAAAGGTTACATGGATACTTCGACTTCTTCTTTTTAGTGTTTCCCCCACCAGCATTATTGGTAGGTTTCTTATCCCCCTTAACCTTCTTTCGTTGTTTCTTCTTTCCGTCAGGCTGTTGAGTGGCCTTAGGGATTTTCGATTGCACACTGTGTACATCTGACATTTGAGTAGGGGGAGCAGCCGAACCAGTGGTCTGGTTGGCCGTTGTTTGTTGTATCGATAATTGCTGCAATTGATTTGATAGTTGATCAACGGGATTTTTTTTTGTTAAACTAACTATACCATTGGCATGTGGTCCATACCTCTATCTGGTCTTGTCAAGTATCGACCACGGTGCTTCTAGAAAAACTTTGTAAAGTAAACCAGACTGAGAGTAAATCATCTCTAGTTGTTGAGCTCTCATTATCGCTTATTCTTCTTAAAAAAAACCTGATGTTGCGACTTCTTTAGACAACTAGGGTACCAAAGAATTAAGGAACCACTCTAGCAGGAATGCTGGTGGGACTGGCACTTTTATCAAACTCTTCCGGCGTCTCCATTCTCGTATGTGATCTTAGATATGGTCCTCTTTTGTCTGCTCAAAGTTGGCTAGCAATTCGGTGTCGGTGTCATATCTCACAGGTAATTGGAAATGGTTTAAGAAATCCATTTCCAATTTGTTGAAGGAAGAGTATCTTGAACGGTCGAGCTCGATGTACTATTTCACAACACTCCCGATGAGAGTGTGTTGAAACAAATGCAACTGGACAAAGTCATCTCTCATTGAGTTGGACGAGCACCATATATGGAATGTAGTCACACGATCGCCTGGATATTCATTAGGCTTGGCCTCGAACTTTGGGATGTCTGAAGGAAACTTGGTCATCATAGGAGGCCAACACGGATTGTGACAGATGGGGTCGTTTAATAACCTTGTCAAGTCTGGCAAGTGCAGAGTTTCCAAAAATGGTAATTTGGGTTGTTGATTATAACCAGGGAAAAAGGAGCTTGGAGTTTGGCTAGCACCAAGTTGCCAGGAAAAGTTGGGTTGTTGACCAGGGTTATGGTAATAACCATGGCCGTGACCAGCGTATGGATTCTGTGCTTATTGAGACATCATCGATTGACTCTTGTAATAGGATGTAAAGGGTTGGGCTTGTGTCGCATTCCAAAGATTTTGGGAAGGGTTTCCCCCTGCCAATTCGATGAGCATAGGTGTTGAGATTTGCCCGGGGTTCCATTGGATATGGAAGTGGTTGCCCCGGGTCAACATCCCTGATAAGGGCACTGATCCCTGCCATGGATTCGAAGGTCCTTGTGAGGAAGGAATTTCTAAGTTCACCCCCTATGCCGGAATAGTACCATGTACAGAATTTTGTTGTCCATAACCGGGGTTGCCCCTGGCCGAGACGCAGCTGATGAGAACGCATTTTTACCAAATGCACCGAACAAATAGAATGGTGTCGAACCAACTGGCATGTTATAAGAAGGAATTCATTGACTACCTTCTCCAAATGAACTGTAGTTTATGTTCGGCCCGGCGGAGTGTTGGTGAGCACCACTGAGTGAAGGGGATGAAGGAGGTATATGACCCCCTCCATAAGGGAAAGTGTTATAGGGAGCTAAAGTTCCCCCCATGGATACTTGCAGAGGAGCATTGGAGATCCCTTCCCCGAGACCTAAAGTCTGTAGAGGTGAGTAGGAAAGTACAGTGCTTGTACCAAAGCCATGCATCCCGTATGAGAACGGAGGGTCTGTCGCACTCTGGGTGAAAGGAGCAGCGATCACTGCCATAGATGAAATCGGACCATTGCCCAAGGTAGAGGCAATCGAGACCATAGTGGCTCGGACCGAACACCCCCTGTAGTGACAGTCATAGAGGGAATATGAGTATTCCCTGAAGAAGTAGCAGCATTTTTTTCCATTGCTGCTTGTGACACTACCTAACGCTCGTAAGGTTGGACCTATACGACGATGAGTGTCGATAGATCAGTGATTGGAGGGTTATATGGACCAAGAGCTTCCGCTCCAAGGTCGGCAATGGTTGGTTCCTCCAAAATCAAATGTTCTCCTCTCAGAGATGATTCAGGCACAGTTTCATGTAACCTGGTCACCTCAAAAGACCCTTGCTAGTCTAGTTTTTTCCTTAGCAGTGACGGTGGTGGCTCGAGATCAACCAGCGACAAGCCCAAAAGCCTTCGCAATTAGTGAAGCTCCAGATCCTTCACTGTGTGAGAATATCAATGACAACTAAGGCTTTCTATAATCATTTTAAAAACCATCACACACTAGAAAATGTTCCTATGAGATAAGACAAGAAGATCACTAGCTAGTTGGAAGAACAGTTACACCAACCAACACTAGAGCAACTTACCAGTGCAAGTGAAACTAGAATATGGAAGAACCTCCGGGTATACTCTGCAAAGCATGGCCCAATGTCTACCCTAGGTACCATGGTATACCCCTGCAGTCACATGTGTAAGTCACTAAGATAAATCCAACTAGGTTTCCAATGCGCGAACAGTCACCAGGCGGGTACAGTCGACAGTCAGGTGGACCACAATGAATAGGGTATCAAGCTCGAAACCTATCAAGGGTATCGAAATCAAGTGTTCTGGAAGACGATTGAGGATGTCAAATGGATTCGAGACCCATGAAGCTCCATGGAAAATTCGATCAATGAAATCCCAAGATAAGCCCTCTATATGTGTTCCCCACTATGCTTGGTCTGGCTTTGGAGGGGTTATCTTTGTAACCTTTCTGCATGTGACCTCATGTTTATCCCCTATGTTAGAGGGGGGTCCTGGATAAATTTCAAGGTTACTGGACTTTCAAGCACTCCCTATCACAGACTCTTATGTTTTTTTTTGTAGCCTTGAAGAGTTTCCTCTCCAATCCTAAATAAAGGCTCTAGCCTAGACTACGTTGATGGACCCTACAAACACAAAGTATAATAACTTTTAATTAAGCATTAATTTTAGTGGCTATATTAGGTCAAAAGGAACGAAAGTGAAACCAATGATGTTCTTTAAGAGATGAAAGAGAAGAGAATAAGATGAAACTGGAAACAAGACTACTTCTTCCTCACATAATATTTGCTAATTTAAACTGTTTCACCAAACTTTTCATAACTACTTTTCTCATTTCTTTATAAAGAAAAACTTGAAACAAGATTTCACTCAACTACAAGCTACTTAATGTCCTAAGCATTCAAGTAAAGAACTTAAGAAAAAATTATTTTTCCTTGGTAAATAAAGCAACTAACCTAAACTACTTTACCAAACAAAGAAATGAAAGATTTTTTTTTTATTGTTTTATGCTTCAAAACAAGAAATTTGAAAATGAATTTTTTTCTTTTCTTCTAAAGAAAAAAAGGGAAAAATGATGACAAGACAGGACCAAGGAATGGCTTCTAGCCCAATCACAGATCACAAGGATTCACTGACAATACCAGACAGGCATATCAAAGCAGACTCACCAACTTGTCTAAAAACCCTATCAAAGAAAACACAAGAAATCTTTTGATGAAAAGAAAGCTATGCTAAGGTCAGACCTAGGCTACAAACTGCTATAATAGAGACTAGTGATAGATGAAGAAAACCTCTGAGAAGTGTGACTTCTGACAGGGAAGAGGATGACTTCCTTTTCTTTAAAAAAAAATAAAAAAAATCTCTACAAGCACGCTACTAACACTTCAACAGCCAGTGTATGTGTGTAGGTTGTCCAGGGCAGGGTGCATATGCACGTGTGCAGGCCCACTGCAGGCCGCGTACACCTTTGTAACTCCTCAAAAAAATGAAAACCAACATTCCATCACAAGCAGGGAGTACTGGTATGGAAGACCAAAATCCCTTAAAGACACAAAATCTTAGAGAAACTCAGAAAACAGTGAATAAACTGATTCAAAGCACCCAAAAATAAATATCCCCAAAGACCCTAGAGGCATCCCCAGTATGGTCACCAATTCTGCTATAACAGGAATACCCCTCTATGGACTACACTAGTGTTCTAAAATGTAGGCAGAGCTAACCATCCAAAGTCTCCTACTTTTTATCAACTATCCCAACATTACCCCACAATCATACATAAAAGACAAAGTATAGGGATCATGTAGGCATACCTTAAACTCCACGGCTGGTGTTGATCCCTTTGCACTTAGTTATTTCTTGATTGCAAGTCTCCTCCCAAGGTTTTCCTGTATTCACCAAAAGACAAACAAGAAACTACAAGCATGCATTCTACATATGGATTATTGGGTTAGACATCATAAACAATAAATGTAAACAAATCATTGAAATTTAAGATGTCATTTGGCGGGACGGAAAAAATATTTCTTTATATTAATCTCACAAAAGTCACTTACAATATGAGACTAGCACTGCTCCTTGAACTCGGTCCTGGGCTCCTCTTTACAATGCACCAACAGCTTCTACGTCTCCTTCTCTTCTTCAATTCTCTCTAGGGAAATGGGCAGAGTTTCTATGCTCTTGTGCTTCTCCTTGCAATGGGACCCCAACCCTTCTTTTATAGGCCAAAAGCGATAGTAACGGTTGGGTTGACTGGCTATGGGTAGTCAAACGGTTAAGTAACAACCCAGAAACTAGTATCCTATGCAATTTTCCATTTTTTGCGATATTCTGTGAGTGTATGTGGGTTGTAGTGGGGCAGCAGGCATGTGTACGTGAGCTATAGTGGGGTAGCAGGCATGTGTATGCGGCTAGTAGTGGTGCACGACGTGTACACCTTCAAAGCAATGGTTTTTTGAAGAGCTTGTTCAGTGATGGCTTGGAAAAGATAGCAAGTTAGATGGCCTGATGCCAGGTATGCATGTCTGGTGCAATTTAGGGTTATAACAATCTCACATGTCAATGAAATCAGTCTCATCAGATTCATTTTTCTACAAGGAATTCAAATATATGCTCAAACATGCAAGCCTTGAAACCCTAACTAAAAATAGTAGTGTCATGAAAGTAATACTATGAGACTGCTACCAATTATAGCACCACCTAAAAGTAGTAGTATCTCACATGTTAATGAAATCCATCTCATCGGACTCATTTTTCTCCAAGGAATCCAAATATATGCTCAAATATGAAATCCCTAAAACCCTAACGTAGCAGTGTCATGAAATTGCTCACATGACGCATGAAAAAAAGATCATTCGCATCATGAGCTCACAAGGACCAATAATATGTGATCAATTCTTACATGCGGACCTTAGAACTTTGGCTCCTAGAAAATAGGGCAACAACTAAAATAACAATTTCCTCTAATAACAAAATAACATACCTTAAATCACTATGAAACCTGATACACCAACTTGCTGGAATCCAACACGTTCCTTGTTTTCCAATTGTGATATTGAAGATTTTTCTTTTATCTATGATCAAATATGTTCAGAAATTTATATTATTTTAAGATATATTGAATGTAATAAAAGTAATTTATTGATAGGTTATTTTTCTCCAATTTTCAATCTAAATCATTATTACTAAATTTAGAATATTCTTAACTTTAGAATGTCATTAGTATGATAATATTTTATTACTGATTTTTTTCTTTTTGTAAGTTAGTAAGTATATTAGAGCCTTCTAAAAAAAATTACAAGCTGACTGTTCTAGGTGTCAACAATGCCCAGCTAGGAAATCACTGTTGGCCCTGGTTCAAAAATATAGTGACCCTTGTCCAAAAATATAGTGACACTTGTCCAAAAAAAAAAAAAAATGGCCTTGCTAAGGAAACCTATTGTGTCGCACAGGGCTCTAATCTGTCTGAGTTCTAATCTAAGTAGAGTAGACTGTCTGTACATTACCAAATCTAACTGAAAAAACATAGAGTAAAAGACTGAAAAAAGAGAAATTTTCAGAGACCTGGACCATAGGTTGGGCCTGCGAAGACTTGGGTGTTCTTCATCTTTCCCTTGTCTCATTCAACGATTGCCTACCTGAGGTATTGGAGAAAGAGTAGCAATTTTTCCACCCTACTCCATTGATCTTCATCTTTCGCCTGCAGTCCCTAAGGGTGGTTTTGATGTCCTACTAGCCCCTAGCCAAATCGTGCAAAGCATTTGTAATCTCTTCCCCGTTAGCATAGTTGTGGCAAGGAGGACGAGTTGGGGAATCCGTCGAGGTGGAGGGAGGAGGTGAAGGAGCGGAGGTGGCTTTAGAAGGATGGCGTGACTGGGAGAAAGTGGGAGGTGGTCATCTAGGAGGAGAGGGTGGGGGAGGTGCGTAGCCCAGAGAGTTCTCAGAGGCATCAAACCATTCTACCCGGAATCCAAACTCATTTGAGAGAGGCGAAAGTTCCTGAGTGGCTTCAAGTGGTGGCTATGTGGGAGAAGGAACTGTAATAGGTGGTAGGACATGGAGAATGTCAAAATCTGGAGGGAGATCAGCGCAAGGAATTTATGTATCCATGAGGTGGTCCGTATTAGGAATTTTCCTACCCCTGGCAGCTTACTAGGATGTTCCTCTTCTATATTTGCCTCTCAGGCGTGGCATAGAGGGTGTCATTGTTGGGAGGCTAGAGGCGTAGAGCTTGATGATCAGAAAATTCCTGTGAGGAAGAGGGATAACGTTGGGGGATGATAGAGGGAAAATGATCCTAAGTTCAGTGACAAAGGCTCCGGATCCTGGACAGGGAGGTGACCGTTGAGGTGACAGGCTCAACTCCATGGGTGTTCTCACCCTGCAAATCCTCCAACGCGTGCGACGGGCTCCCTGTGTGAAGGTTCGGAAAGGTGGCAGCAATGAACCTTAAATCGTGAGGTGATGTGCCAAGAGGGTGATGGGACATGCCTGAAGAGCGGGTTTCTTCGAGCACCAACTAGATGACCATCTGTCTGGTTGGCCTCTCCATGGATTGTTCATGCATGTTGCCTGATGTCACCCCATTCGGGGAAAAATTGCGGAGTTAGCAGGAATCGAACTGGGAACCTCTCCACCAAGCATAGAACCTTAACAAAGGTATGATTACCATTGAACCACATATAGTACTTTTTTATTATTGATTTTGATCTAAACTCTTTTTTTTTCTTCAGATCGAGAATTAATGTTAGAGGGAAAAAATTGTATATGTATAGATACAGGATGAGTGCAATTTTTAGTGTTTTTGTTCCTGTTTGTTCTCTTTTATTTTGTTTTGTTGAGATTAAGCATGGCCATGCTTTGTTTTGTTTTTTGTGCTACTATGTTGGTACCTTGGTTTGTATTTTTTGTACTTAGTAGTTTCGTTTTGGTTTGTTGGGGAGAAACGAAGGGTGATGTATAGAGTGAAGAAGAAGATGAGACAAAGGTTTTTATTCATGAAGAAAAGTGAATAATAGCATGTCATCCATAGTGGATTCATATTTTATTTTCTATTTCTGATGATTCGAAAGTATTTGAGAATGGGCAACGCCGAGTAATTATATATGGTTCATTCGTCATTTTATTTGTTTGTTATTTAAATTTTCATATGGTTAATTCCTGCTATCATTGTCAGCTTTATTTATTTGTTCATTGTAGTCTATGAAGTTCAAGTGATGAAGAGACATTAGACAATGCAAATTGAAAGAGATGCAAGTGCATAGAAGAGGGTCGGTGAGTTGTGTTTATTTCTTGCAAAGAAATTTTATTCCATAATTCAACGAAACAGAAAGAGATGCAAATGCATAAAAGAGGGTCAATGAGTTGTGCTTATTTCTTGCAAATTATTTTGTTCCATAATTCAATGAAATAGAAAGAGATGCAAATGCATAGAAGAGGGTTTATGAGTTGTGCTTATTTCTTGCAAAGTAATTTTATTCCATAATTCAATGAAATATTTTTTATTTACACAATGATTGCAATGTGGGTTATATATTTTGATATTTCAATGATAGCAAAGTAATTTTATTCCATAATTCAATGAAATATTTGTATTTGTATAATAATTGCGATGTAGGTTATATTTTTTATATTTGAATGATATTCTTTACTAAGCATTAGTTTACATTAATGCATTAATTTTGTATGGTTGGTTGTAATATTGTTATAACGTTATGTGGTTAAATGTATTTTATTTGAAATGAAAACTTGTTTTCATCTATTGTTTTAACATTTATATCATCTATTGTTTTAATATTTATATCTTGAAAAAAATTATAATTTTTTAATAATTATAGAAAGTGTATCTTATGTTACCCCATATTACATGAGAGGTAAAATTTTGATTTTCATCATGTGGTAGGACTTTCATGAGTAACACATATTGAGATGTTGATGGACCTGAGTGGTGGATGCCCCGTTGATGGACCTGAGTGGTCGGTGCCCCGTATATTGGTACCTCTCACATTTGTATGTCTTCAATTGATAAGTCATCCTCTTGGCATATGCTTTGATGGTTATAAAGTATCGACATCATCATGGTGTTACTTTGGTATGATTTTTTATCTAGAGGATATTACACCTTTATCATTCTAGTATGAAGATGACATAAAGGGTTCTAGCTACTATGGCACAGCTGAAGTTTACACAATTGATTGTTAGAAGCGATCTTTTCACATCTAAATCCAAACCTGTAATTCATCATTTATAAGGCCTCTTAGGAGATCTTGATATATTACACTTTGGTAAGAGTTGTGTAGCGCTCATGACATTTGCATAGATGTTGAATCATTTTTAGAGTTTGTTGAACATGGTAATGATAAGGAAAATTTGGCAAGCATGATGATTATGCATGTCGCCTTGTTTCAGGAGAATCATAAGCATCCTTATTGGGAATATTGTCAAAGGATTTGGAGTGGAGTTGATACATGAGTCTATTGTCATCCAAATTGTAACAAACAAGAAGGTATACCATGAAGATCAACAATTTGGGTACATTTTTCATAATTGCTAGGTGTATTTACTACAATAGTGTGTATGAGGGGAACTTTCTAGAGTTACATACAATATTTCCAGGCAAAACACTTACTTATGTTGCATTTACTCTTCACTTAATGTAACAACCCTAGTTGAATATATGCTTAGGGATTATTAAGTAAAAATTTATTAGGTAATTAATTTTCCTAACATGTTATTAACTAAACAAAGATTGGTATAATGATATTAATTAAACATTAATTAATTAATTAATGGTTATAATTTTGATTAATTAATTAATTACCTATCGCATTGAATGAACAGGGTAATAAATTTAAGAGGGTTAATAAATTATATTGTTTAATTAAATGATCTACGTATACTAGGGGATAAGAAGCATTAATAAATAAGGATAAGGAGCATTAATAATAGGATAAAGCATTAATAATGGGATAAGATAATAAATGTGTAAGTAAGGAAATAAATGAGGAAAAAGGGCAGTGAAGGAGGGATATGAGGGGAGGAGGTTTACGAAGAAAGGGGGGGATTATCATTTTGCTGTTTTTTGGGGGGGGGATCATTTTTGGAGGGTTCTTTTTGGATTTGCGCAAAGGAGTTGAGTTTTGTAGTCGGGAAGGATTAGCTACAGGGGGCACCGGTTTGCTGGAGGTTTTGGGCACGAGGGCCAGGATATCCATATGATATCCTGGAGCTAGGAAGCTGTCCTAGTTGGCAGGGTGGAAACACGGTTTGGGCAGAGTTGGTCTGTGGCTTCAAGATGGGAAAGGCAGCAGGAGGAAGGTCAACAAGACAAGCGGAAGGTTAGCATCAGACAAAGGTATTTTAATTTACGTATTTGTTTTACGCATTATCATGAATATGTAATGGTTATTTAAAAATTATTAGCATGTTGTTAATTAGATTTCTGCTGCTTATATGAATTTCTGCTACTTATATGATGAACGAAAGAAATTAATAAGAAGTAATTTTTATCAATTTAAATTTATGGGTATTTTTAGGCTTAATTTAAAATTAGGTCTTTGCATAATGGTATCAGAGCTAAAGTTCAGAAGTTGGATCCTTAAAGGCCTACCTAGAACTAAAATGTAAAGCTTAAAAAAAAAAAAATTGTATATATCATCCAATTTAATGAACTAGAAAGAGTTTATTAAGCAGGGATAAAAACTTAGAAAAAAAAAATGGCTTAAAATGACAATGGCCTGTAATTAGAATGGAACTGAGTCCCCTATCAGGGCAGAAAACTCCCCAATACAAGTCAATTAACATTATAGAACCAACTCAAAACTAGAAACAGTCCAAAATTAGAAACAACACTAACAAAAAAAAAACACAACCTAGAACTGAAAATACTCCAATACTGGAAACACCCAAAAGAATCCTAAGAGAAAAGTAACATTGAAACCTTAAGAAAACCATGAATATAAAAGAAGGAGAAATATGTAAGAAATTCCCCATAGTGTCAAGTCTCTCTCCACTTATTCAAGTCACCTTCACGCCTATAAGGGTCTTGACCTCTTGCAAGAAGTAAGAAGTACAAAGAATAAAGAGTATTAGGTTCAAAAAAAAAATCTTAAATATGAAAGAATATAGAAATGCATATTAGATATACATGTAATCCTATGATATTTTCATAGGAAATGGAGGTTTACATCTATTACATGAAAGAAATAAAATAAAATAAAAATAATATAAGTAATAATAGTAAAATATATAGTTATAGTTATAGTTATGCAGAAATAAAAAAATAAAAATAATAAAAATAAAAATAAATTAATTAAAGAAAATAAAAATATATATGTATTGGCACCATAGGTCCAATTATTCAAGCATCTAGTACAAAGACTGTCGATTCAAGAATTTATCACAGACCATATCTAACACAAATCCCAGTGCCAAACCAACAAGGAGGAGGGGATCATAGTTAGTGCACAATTGCATAATGCAATACAAACAAAGCACCAAGCCAAGGCACCGAGGGAGGAGTCAAACCTGAGACCAATGTGAGGGAGCCGAGCATATCAAATCACCGTGTAATCTATTTCTGGAAATTTTGGTGGGAAAAAGCCTTCAAGGGAAAATCCCAACTCCACTGTTATCATTACACGAGCACGCCCCCCACTGTCCGACCGGATCGACATCGGACGGTGGAAACTTCGTGTCTTAACTAATTGCCATTTAGTCAGTTATTGTTAGTAATCACAACTGAGTGAAATGAAGGGTTAGTTGTAGATCCGCTCAACCGAATTTCTTCCCATGGCGGGCTTCAAAACCCTCATTGGATTTCTGTAGAAAAAAAATCAGCGGCAAAAATAAAGGCCCAGGCAAATACAAATCCTCCCAAAGCCGGAGGTATGAGTAATTGTGACCGTCGCCCGGAGCCTCCTCCCGCCTCTGAGGTCAAATCTGTGGGGAAGCCACTGGAAAAGAGAGTGCGCATGAAACAGTCGAGCTTTGAAGTGATCAAGCTTATAAACTGTTAAGTGAATATATGTGTATAGAGGGGTTTGACCCAGGGACTTCCGCCCGCCCCACTCGGCATGCGATCTGTTCCTAGGTTATCAGACCCGTGACACCCAATACGAAAAAAAAAAACATATTACATGTTGATCCATCCAATGCACAACACAAATCCAACACACAAGCGCCAAACTAAGCCACCAACCAGACGTCCATATGTGCTCAACGCATCAGATGCCAAGTCGCAAGACAGCCCACACAAGGCACCAAACTGAGAATCCACGAGGGAGCCAAAAGGGGAGCCACAACACAGGTCACAAGCCAGCGCCGAGTTGCAGGCCAAGTCGAGGAAAATCCCTCAGGTTATACATGGCCCACACATTACCCACAGCCTGCAAGCTGAAC
This sequence comes from Picea engelmannii, assembly GCA_009831015.1. Taxonomy (NCBI): domain Eukaryota; kingdom Viridiplantae; phylum Streptophyta; class Pinopsida; order Pinales; family Pinaceae; genus Picea; species Picea engelmannii. The sequence goes on along the minus strand of ML777076.1, from coordinate 227,013 downwards.
AAAAAAAAATATAACTCATAAAAAATAAAAAAAATCCAAGAGAACAAGCCATCGCAACCATGCAAGCCAAACGCCCAGTGCCATGCCACGACCACACCAACACCCAGCCACAACCGAGGAGGCGCTGCAAACACAGAAAATAATTTTTTTTTTGTAATAAAGAAATAATAAAAAACCCTAGCCCATAGTGCTAAGCACCAAACCGAATATTTTGGGCGGATCTGGTATTCTTCCTCCTCCAGAAACCCTGAGCATCAATATCGCAGAAAAACATGGTGAGGAAAATAGATGAACCCCGCGGATCACTATCGCATAGTTAATTCTCAGAACCCTTATGTTCATGTGAGAACCTGAAAGTGCGGCCATCTCGTCGGCAGAAGGCCCTTGTGCTCCAAATGATGAGATGAGGGCGCTGAGGTTGAAGTGGGAGGCGAAAGTGAAGGACATGTTTAGGGTTTGGGGAGGGAGAGCCCGGGAGAGTACGTGTAGGGTTTTAGGGTTAGGGGATAAGAATGAGGAGAGAGGGGGGATAAGAATGAGGAGAGGGGGGGGCACGTGGGCCTCATGCGAGGACCCACTGCCCGACTCTAGATTTTTTTTTTTTTTTTTCATTTATTATTTTAATTTTTTCCTTATTTTAATGTTTAATTTAGGTTAAATATTAAATATTAAAATATTAATGTTTAATTTAGATTAAATATTAAATATTAAAATATTAATGTTTAATTTAGATTAAATATTAAATATTAAAAAATTAATGTTTAATTTAGGTTAAATATTAATTATATAATAACAATAATATTTAAATCTATATACATTTACTAGTGATAATTAATCAATTAATTAAATGAGAATAATTAGGAAGATTAATTAATTTAAGTGGTTAATTGAATTAAGGATTAGCTAGGTGATTAGTAGGTAAATTAAATAAAGCAGGTTTTATTTCGAATTAGGGATTTAAAATTAAATTAATTAATTTAAACTGATTGTATATAAAAAAAAATGTTACAAAAGGAGGGGTGATATGGAGTCTATGGGTTTTGAACCCCTGGACGCCACCCACTACCTAAGCCTTAAGGAAAAACCAAACACCAATGCACCATGTATGTGCCTTGGAGAAAAAAATAAAAATAATAATAATTAAATTAATTGGAAGGATTAAGTAAATTAGTGATTAATTAATTAACACTAATAATAATATTAATTTTCGGGAATAAATTGAAAGTGTTGATTAAGGCGATTGAAGCTTAGGATTAAGTTTAGTCTAGATTATTAGTTTTTAATAAATTAATAAACATAAGGTTGGAAGTCACTTTAATCAGTTGTAAGCGAAAAGTTAAAAGGACTTAGACTAGGACAAGCGGGAAGGAGGTGGCATATGCACTAGGAGAGTAAGCATAGGAATTGGAGAGTATGGCGCAAGGCTAGCGTAGCTACAGGGCACGAGAACCAATATTTTTTTTCATAGGGGGCGAAGAAATCAAGCTTAGACGCTTAATCCTAACCCTAACCTAGCCAATCCCTTAAAGGAGTAATGTTTGTTTACAGACAAGTAAAGAAAACTTACGCCTAACCCTGTTTCTAGTTTGAGTAGCACCAATTTGAAACATCCTTGAACTCATCCTGACAACTTTGGTTGATGCAGGTTAAAGCATACAGGATGGTCAAGACTCGAGGGAGTCGAGGCATGGGAGCGTCATCGCAAGCACCGCCAACACCACCAGCGCCGCCACCACCATCGCCCGAACTAGCTCTCATACTGCACTCATTGGAAGCCATTAATGAGACTTTAAAGGGTCGACAACCGGCAGGGACTGAAGTGGAACCCCCACTGTCTGGAATGGGTAATCCAGAAGCGTCAAGGGATTCAGGGGGAGGACCTTCACCCGAAGACATCACGCGAGAATTGCAGAAGATCAAACTTCCGGAGTTTGTCAGGGGTCTCACTAGTGAACGCGCGGAAGCATGGTTGGAAGGCATGATAAGGTGTTTTGCCTTAAGGGACTATGCATCCAACTCAAAGGCAAAGATCACAATTTTTCAGTTAAGAGACAGCGCCTTGAACTGGTGGGGCAACCTGGAAAGACAACTTCACCTTACCCCAGACACAGTATCTTGGGAACTTT
>ML777076.1:204319-219345 GCA_009831015.1 Picea engelmannii | reverse complement strand
CAAACAATTGATTGGTTTGTTGTCTTTTATAAAAGACTAGTCTTGCTGACTGGATTGGATGCATACATAAATTACTAAAGGATGATAGTTTTGATTATTAGTACATGCACGAGACTTGTATGTACTAGCTACACAAGCATTTCTTGTACATATACACTAGTATGTATGAGTTTTCTTGACTTACTTACTAATAATGTCGGTTAATTGTTATGAATGTGTGAACCATGTTTCTTTTCCTTTGTACCATAAGATACCTTAACTTCAGGACGAATTTTCCTGAAGGGTGGGTGTATGTAACAACCCTAGTTGAATATATGCTTAGGGATTATTAGGTAAAAATTTATTAGGTAATTAATTTTTGTAACATGTTATTAACTAAACAAAGATTGGTATAATGATATTAATTAAATATTAATTAATTAATTAATGGTTATAATTTTGATTAATTAATTAATTACCTATCGCATTGAATGAACAGGGTAATAAATTTAAGAGGGTTAATAAATTATATTGTTTAATTAAATGATCTACATATACTAGGGGATAAGAAGCATTAATAAATAAGGATAAGGAGCATTAATAATAGGATAAAGCATTAAGCCCGCAGGGGTGTAGACCGATTGGCAAGTGCCGTGTAAATGGAAGGAACTATGTAAAAAGAGGTCTCAAGGTCGATTCTCACCCCGATTTACTCGGAGGGCGTGCTTGCGGGCTGTGCGTTTCTCCCTAGGGTTTATAAGGCATCCGGCAGGATTCGACCCCGTGTCACGCGAGTACGATACTGTCGTTGTTACCGATTCCCCTAGTAAAAAAAAAAATAGGATAAAGCATTAATAATGGGATAAGATAATAAATGTGTAGGTAAGGAAATAAATGAGGAAAAAGGGCAGTGAAGGAGGGATATGAGGGGAGGAGGTTTACGAAAGAAGGGGGGGATTATCATTCTGCTTTTTTTTTTTTGGGCGGGGTCATTTTTGGAGGGTTCTTTTTGGATTTGTGCAGAGGAGTTGAGTTTTGTAGTCGGGAAGGATTAGCTACAGGGAGCACCGATTTGCTGGAGGTTTTGGGCACGGGGGCCAGGATATCCATATGATATCCTGGAGCTAGGAAGTTGTCCTAGTTGGCAGGGTGGAAACACGGTTTGGGCAGAGTTGGTTCGTGGCTTCAAGATGGGCAAGGCAGCAGCAGGAAGGTCAACAAGACAAGTGGAAGGTTAGCATCAGACAAAGGTATTTTAATTTACGTATTTGTTTTACGCATTATCATGAATATGTAATGGTTATTTAAAAATTATTAGCATGTTGTTAATTAGATTTCTGCTGCTTATATGAATTTATGCTACTTATATGATGAACGAAAGAAATTAATAAGAAGTAATTTTTATCAATTTAAATTTATGGGTATTTTTAGGCTTAATTTAAAATTAGGTCTTTACACTGAAATAAAGATGGCAGTTGATAAAATAAAAGGAAATAACCTAATTTCATGATATTTCAGACCTCTAGCAGCTAGCATTACAAACCAATTGAAGAGGTCATCCCTGCATATTATGTTTATGATTTTAGAAGGTCATCCCTGACACTTTTGCTAATAACTTTAGATCGGCCTTGATACTTTTGTTTTCAAGGAGATAAGTATAAATTGAAGGTCAGGTTTTTCTTAAGCTCATTATGAAATTTCCTATGGATAAATGTACTGTGCAGCCAGATCTTGTGCATGTTATTGTTGTTGTAGGTTAATCTAAGGATGAAGGTCAGTTCAAGGGATATCTCTAGCATATAAACCACATATTCTTAACTTCAAGGAGCTTGTTTATGCTCAACAAAGAGGGCATACTAATTGAGCAGATTTTTTGGAGAATCCCAATAGGATTGGTGTGCATGTTCTCTATTTCAAGACCTTTTAAACAGTGTTCAAGAAATGGTTTTGTTACATGAAGGATGTATCCCCAACATGGATTGAAGAGGCATGATCATTAGGCAGAAGGTATGGACACAAATTACAACTTGTTCTACTACAATGCCTTGCTTTACCACAATAAATAAAATGGCTTTATGGATCCTAATATCTTCTACTAAAATGGATAAGTTCATCTTAACTTTATTTCCCCATTCATCTGATGAAATAGTTTAGGCATTGATTTATAGAGATATTTACATGAGATGAGTTCTGGAACATTTCTATAGTGTTGAGGAGACATCCAACATAGAATGACATTCTTCTTTTACAAAGATTACAAGGTTACAATTGCCTTTGTGCCTACAGGACAAAGCATAAAATTGCTCTCAATTAAATCTTATTTTAAGTATCCACTCTCACAGGACATATATGATATTGTGTGCATTAGTTAATGTATCAAGTTAACATGTAAAGAGACCTATTCGCAAGTCTCACTTCATGCCAATTACACCCTGTAGACAGAGTGCACCATTGGAGTGAATTATTCCTCTCTCGACATGATATACAACAAAATAAAATGGTATAGAGACATCAAAATAGATGTTGTTGTAGAGAAATGATAGGCTCATGTATTATTATTGGATGTAAAAGTTTCTCAGGAACAAGCACTAGTTGGGGCTGCTACAAAACCTTGTGGTACAAATATGTTTGAGCAGGGAGTAGGCCTGGTTGATTTTCTTGAGCCATATGAAATCCTTATCAAGTTGAAGCCTCGGGTATGGTTGTTGCTAAGGTGAAGTAAGGTGAGATACATATTCTAATGGGTTAAGAAAACACCCTTCATCTTTGGAGATGCTTGGAAAATTTGGTTTCATGTTCATATGAACATCTAAGAATAAATTGCTCCATAAACAGAGGCATGAAACAACGATCATAAGAAGTGTTTATAGACAGTCCCAAAGGTGATTTCTCATGGATGTTTTTAGATATGTCTGAGCATATTTTGACTTACTGCCTCGCCTTCTTCATAATGTCAATGGTCCTTATTAAATCTTATTTTAAGTCTCCACTCTCACAACACATATCTTCTATTGTGTGTATTAGTTCATGTACCAAGTCAACATGTAAAGAGACCTTTTCACAAGCCTCACTTCATGCCAAATACAACATGTAGGTAGAGTTCACCATTGTAGTGAATTATTTCCCTATGGACACGATCTACAACAAAATAAAATGGTATAGAGACATCAAAATAGATGTTGTTGTAGAGAAATGATAGGCTCGTAAATTAGTATTGGTTGTAAAAGTCTATCAGGAACAAGCACTAGTTGGAGCTGCTACAAAACCTTGTGGTACAAATATGTTTGAGCAGGGAGTAGGCCTGGTTGATTTGCATGAGTCATATGAAATCCTTATCAAGTTGAAGCCTCTAGTATGAATTTTTTTAAGGTGAAGTAAGGTGAAATTTGTATTCTAAGGGGTTAAGGAAATACCCTTCATCTTTGGGGCTAATTGGAAATTTTAGTTGCATGTTCATATGAACATCTAAGAAGAAATTGCTCCATAAACAAAGGCATGAAACAACGATCATAAGAAGTGTTTCTAGACAGTCCTAAAGGTGATTTCTCATGGATGTTTTTAGATCTATCTGAGCATTTTTCTACTTACTGTCTCGCCTTATTCATAATTCCAATGATCCTTATCCATATTTTTGCTTCCTTGTCACAACAAAGGCACACCTTTGAGGGGAGCGGACTCCCAACATTCAATGGAGAAAGATCATATGGGTTCAAATCTTTTTGTTGTGGCTTTTTGTAGAAATAATAAGATATGGTATTGGAGGCGGCCACGTTTTGAGAAGGTTGTTATAACAACCATTGACCTCTTCTCATCTATATTCACAAATAAGACCAAATTCCACATCATGAGGAGTTTGTTACATTAATATGAGTAGGGTGACTAACAATAAATACCATCTTTTAAGGATGGATCTAAAAATAGTTGACATTTACTTGAGTGGTTGGGAAAATAGTCATCCCTTTGAGGAGCACCCCACATATTCTGACTGTTGACATGGTGAAGTTACTCAATTAAAGTAATTTTCCTACCTTTTGAGAGTTGTTTAATTTCTTGGAGATCGTTGGGCATAGGGGTATGACACGTGGCACCATGATTATCAAGCACATCTAGAAGAGGCCACACATGCCACTCTTGGAGGCTATCGACTAATTGAGGAAGGAGGCTTCACACTCTTGGAGGATCCACTTAACTAACCACTCCATTCTTTTACTAGTTGACTTGTGTCATGGAGTTGGTTACTTGAGGAAATTATTGTATTGTTTTCCTAGCATGTTTTATTTATTTTTCTTGGAGAAGAAAGGGGATATCAACAACCTGTCACTACTCTTTAGTGTGGTGTTGATGAGGAGGTTTGAATTGTAATATTTTATTGATATTTATTGGGGACTAATGGACTTAGGAAAACAAATAATTATTTATTGTTGAGGAGATAGAGTTGAAATTTATATAAGAGTTTTCTCTCTCCATTTGAAGGTGATTGGAAGTTCTTCCAAGATTTGGAATAAAATTATTTTATCTTTATTTAAGCTTTGTGAAATGGATGTACAACCTTGTTGAAATGTGACAAATATTCTTCTTGGTGCATATTAGTGAGTTTTTATTATAGATTTGGATTGTGAAAGTTGATTTCAATGTCATAGAGGAGTAATGTTTCTATGTTGGAAAAGGTGTTCCCAAACGCTTTTTGTTACATTGTTTTAAAGAGAAATAAAGTTTATGTATATTTCCTAAGAACAAGGATATAGTTTAATCTCTTTAGGAAAAGAACGCTTTCAAGTCGATTTGAAGGTGGTATGATTCTTGAAGACCCCTTCCATCTGAATTTTGTGATATTTGGCTTGCTAAATCTAGGGCCTTTTGGATATTGTTGTTACATCCTGATTTACCAATATATCTTTAAGAAAAATTGCCCCTTGATGTTGCATCCATGAACCCATGTCCCAAACAAATTAAGGCACTGATTTTCCCTTTCATCTATCATCCAAAAACTAAAAAAAACTCCAAAATTAATTTTGTTTTCTAAACTCTCTTGCTCCCACTCTATGCTACAACACCTTCTATAAATGCATATTGCAGTTTTTCAGAAAGATCTACCTATTAACCCATAGGTATTAGAAAAAATTTGTTCCTATTAGCCTTATCATGGGACTAAGTCTCACATTCAGTCTTCTTAAAGACATATTTCATTCACTTGTTTATAGTTATCAGTGATATTTCCTAATTTGTTCCTATCTGCATTATCAAAGGATTAAGTCTTACATTTGGTGTTCTTTACAGTCAATTTTTATTCATTTTTCTTTACTTATCGAAAATATTTTGATCAAAGCATTTTCAATAGTTGAATCCCACAGCCATAATTATCCCCGACTTCCACCTGATGTTTCCAAATGAATGTTATTAAAATCCACTTATGTGTATTTATCAATGATATTTCCAGCCAGATTTCCTAATCTTACATCCATCCTGCTTCAGAGACAAATTTTAATCACTTGTCTATAATTAACTGAAATATATCTAGAAAACCATAATAAATATTTGAATCCTACAGCCATGAGTATCACTAGCTTTTCTAGATAAACAATTTTTTGATAATTTCTCGGTTTATTAGTCATTTGTATCCCCATAATGATAATTTGGATCTCAGGCAGTCTTCTAGCATCCTTGAACAACAAAACATAATAAGTATTTGAATCTTACAACCATGAGTATCACTAGCTTTTCTAGATAAACAAACTTTTAATAATTTCTCGGTTATTAGTCATTCGTATCCACATAATGACCATTTGGATCTTGGGAAGTCCTGTAGCATCCTTGAACAACAAAACATAATAAGTATTTGAATCATGTAGCCATAATAATTACCGGTTTCCCTTGATGGTTTCAAATATACTCTATTACGGTGCAAGACAGATAGCTTTCATTCTATGAACAGACTTATGATCATTTTTTATTTAATAGATTTGTATCATCATAATGGCCATTTGGATATTTGGCAATTCTATGCCATCCTTGAACTTATGTAACCATCCTACATTATATACCAATTTCATTCCTTCTTTTGCAAAATAATTGACCTTTATGTTGAGTTCTATGTACATGTGGTGGTAGGATATCTCTACTAACATTGCATCCGCTAGCTTCACCTACTCTAAAATAGACATTAGCACCTTGTTACCTATCCTGAACCTCCCTTGCGTACATTTAATAACATTTGATGAATCCCCATAAACATTTGACGAAATCTGAAATGATAAATTTAGAAACATGGTTTGATAGCCTAGGGAGGATTTCATACTCACTATCTCTTGGGGAAAGAGACTATCAAACACACTAGCCATCAACCTCTACAGTAGTTGAAAATTCAAGGTAAGATGTAACAAGTGAGGAATTACACATGGATGTTATTCCTACAATAATTCCATTTATTGATCAAGTACAAATAATCATTTGAAAAAATTAGATGTTGAATATTTTCAGAAAAAAGTTTCAAAGCTAGCAATTCAACATAATTGTTGCATTGTCTCCCTGAACTAGCATTGAAGTGAAAATAGTGTGCCTCTAGTAGATGAAGTATATGCCCTAGACCATTGATCTGTAATAGTATGTTCTAGAGTCCTTTGTTTTGCACTCTTAACAGGCACCTTTATACCACTGAAATTTGTTGGAATCTGAGAAGCACATTGAAATGATGGTAACTTATTTCCATGAAAATTCTAGAATTTCAAACCAACCATATCCCCACGATACCACCAATGTAAGGGATTGAAGCAATGTTCCGCCAATTTTCTGGGATGTAGGAGCATGGGATTAGGGAAATGCAAATGGGGGACGTGTGAAGAGACCTCCAAACTTTTAGGGAAATTTATGGGGGGGGCAGATATTAGGGTCCCTAGCAATGGGGTCCTCGTCTCTAAAATTATAAAAGTAAAAATAAAAAATGATAAAATCCCAAGGATAACAATTCATCCCATGCACATTCATCATTGTGCATTGTAAATATTAAATTCAAATTTGTAAATGATATAAACACAATTTATATACAGATACAGAAACGAAATGCATTGATTCATAAATGAAGTTTTGTATATAATGATTCAGATTCATCTTTATAGAATCTAAATAGTACTAAGAAAGATAGTGTATACTGAATTATGTAATAGTAAATCGGAATACTCATTTTACAATCATCAATATCTAGAGTCAAGGCTCAAAAAAGTTAAAACTGAAAATTAACAATGAATAATGAACATTGAAAATAAAATGAGCATGAAATAGTCAATCCCATTGATTGGTCCACTACATCCATCTGTTGCAAGAGGTTTGAAATTTTCATGGAGGATGGGTTCATCCTTGAACTTCTATGCAAGGGAGGAATGAAAGGGGTAGGGTCAATAAACCAAGAGAAAGGAGAGAGCAGGGATGTGGGAAAAAGAGAAGAGGATAGGTGGGTGTGGGTGAGTGTGAGGGAGAGGAAGGTAGGGGATTCATGAATGTGGTGGAAGGGACAAGCGCGGAGGGCGAGGGTGTCATGGAGGAGGTTGTTGGGGTAGAAGGTGGGATTGGAAACATTATAGTTGTGGGTACCTTGTTGGAGATCATGGTTTAGTATATTTCATTGAGGATTCATATTCATGTGTGAGAGGTTTTGAGCCAAGCCTTAGTGGTAACATGTTTTCCATTGGTAATTTTTCTTGTTTTTATTAAAGTTAACAGAAAGACATACAAAACAATTAATTTTAGACTATTGTTGTATTTCATTTTACTTCTACTCTACCATATTCTATAGGTTCTTCCCATGTCTCACACTACCACACCTGCAAGAGCTACACCCCTATGCCTGCAGTGTGTCCAAATGAGAGAAATATTGGTTTGTCTTCGAGGCAGTCTCGTGTGGAAAAGGTGGTTTTGGTCTTTTGCTTTGTATTTTTCTCTTGCTTATAGTTTATCCTTCTTTTCTCTCCTTATATGTATATGGCTTGCCCTCACCCAACAATGCTTTTATGTGGATTTCAAAAGAGGGAGAAAACATTTTCTTATAGGCTGAGTGTGATCGTAGTGCTGAAAGATAGCACTAAAAGATGCTTTGGTCAGAAAGAGCACAGGAAGAGAATCGAGAAGGAAAATGAGAGGGAGGAATATAGAGAATGAAAATACCATGATAGAGATAGAAAATTTCATAACAAGATAGGGGCATAGACTTGGATCCCATGCAAAGACAGAAAAAAAAAAAAAAAATCAGGAGTGTTGATGAGTTGAATTGTAAGAAAATAGAGGGAGAAAATGGTGGAAAAGCCTTTCTAGGGAAAGATTTCATGGCTTCTTCATTTGATAAGAATCCCTTGAAAAGACCAACAAGTTGGGTTTTGATCCAGGTATGGCGGACTCTCTCTCTCTCTCTCTCTCTCTCTCTCTCTCTCTCTCTCTCTCTCTCTCTCTCTCTCTCTCTCTCTGTATTTTCTGACTTCCACCGTGGTATGATTTTGGTGGGAATGTGAAGAATCAAACTTTTGAAGAAACACGATCTGGCCTCTGAACAAATTTGTAGTGATTGAAAAAATATCTAGAATGTGAGCACATTGAATCTTATGTTTTCTAATTTTGCAACATGGTTTTACAAAAAACTATTGCATCTCCTGGTTGTGGTATTCTCAAGTCCAATGGAACTTATGGGAGCAGGATTGCTTCAATTGGACTTGGAAACACTAAAATCAACCAGCCATTGAGGGAATGGTTGTTGACGACACCAGGACTTGGCGAATATATTTCTGGTTCCATCCTTTTTAAAGAGACCCTCTACAAATCAACTAATGGGAATAAATTTGTTGATTTTTTTTGTGAGAATAAATTTGTTTATGGAATTACAGTTGACATGGTACTAACTTGAGTCTTGTTTCATTGTTCTTATGTTGTTCTTTTTCATGACTAGTGTATGTCTTTGATTTTTTTTTTTTCATTATGTTCTACTCAATGATTATTTTAATAGTTTTTTGAGCCTGAATGTCTTTCATCAATGGTTTAATTCTTATTGTTGTATATGTTTCATGTGTATGAAGAGGTTTCTCCCTTTGACAATTTCAAACAATGAATCTTCGTGGTAGGGCCTGGAGGGATTAACCTCATGATTTGTCGAGTACTATAGGCAAGGTGCAAGATTTTCTAAATGGTGAGTATGATTTTAAAGTTTAAAAAAAAATCGTGCTTATTTAAGAATTAAAGTATGACATAAGCATGATATACATATAGAATGCACTTGTTTCAGGGGTTCTTAAATTTACACTTGACCTTTTTGGATTGATATATTCTATTTAAGCATGCAATATGTTGCCTCTACACTGAGTTTCTCTATATATTTCAGACTTCTCACGGTAGATGATTCTTGTTTTGTAATGGGCCTTTTGAGTTAGTTGTCAATGAAGCTTCTTATTGTTTGCATGTCATGTTCATGTTTCTTGGGTATCTTTGGAAAAGGAAATATGATTACACTTTTGATGCAGGAGCATCGTCAGCAGCCAAGCGAGCCTGAAGGCGGAAGCCAGCTGGGAATATCGCAGCACATGTTTTACACATTTTGAAATGTTTTTGAAAGATTAAGAAGAGGATATTAATGTAGTAGCTAGAAGCGTACTTGCATTTATGTCTGGCTGTTGTAAACAGATCATGAGCGATTTGCTCTCATCTGTCAATGTAAAAGGAATTTAAGCCCAGTTAATGAAAGTAGGTAGGTTTGAATTAATAGATTAGATAGTTTAGAAGAGTAGGAGGGAAAACGGATATAGACACCCTCGTCTTTGTATCATAGGATGGATTGTAGCATAGCATAGAAGAAGAGAGCTGTAGCAGAGAGTCGAAAAGAAGAATCCATGTATAGGAGATTTGAATTAATATATGGAGCTTTGAATCAGATTTCATGGTGTTATGATGTTTTCTGTTTATACATGGTGAATGGTATGCTTACAGTTGTTTTATTCTCTCTATTATGCATTTTTTTTAATACTGTGTGTATGTATGATTTCATGTTGAATGTTTGAAGTCTGAGACAGATAGAATGAGTTTCAATTGTTTCTCTTCCTGAGTGAGAAAAGTTCCTGCAAGGAGTGCAGTGAAACATCCACAAGGTGTGCGTTGACAAGGGTTTTGATTTTTATCTCAGAGAGCTCAGGAGAGATATCGTTGTTCTCATTCCAGCAGAAGTGCAGGTGAAGTACAGAAGTCGTGCAAGGTGTGCGCAGGATAGTTGAGGCCTTAAACTTATCCACTAAGGTTGAAAGGTAAAGGATTGTTGTTGTAGAAGGTGCACAGAGTCGAAGAATCAAATACTTATAAGTATTTGAAAGATCGTCGCAAGGAGTGCGTGCAGGAGTCCTTTTGAGACTCAAGTTTGCAAGTGAAAGCTCAGGAGGGCCAGCACCTTTGAAAGTACTCAAAGGGAGAGGGAGCGAAGTCTCTTTGCAGAAGCCAAGATTCAGATGAGGAACACCGGTTCCTTTCGCAGAAGTCTTCAAGGAAGGAACGAGCAGTCAGAATTCTCTGTGGAGAAGTCGCGAGGACCGTGGGATTCAATGAAGCTGCAAGGAGGTTAAGCATTGTATGAATCCACCCTTCAGGAGGTAACACTCAACATGGACCATTGATCGTGATAGTGGAGCCGTCAGATCATTTCGGGGATTCAGAGTTTGTAAGTCCAGAGTGTAAGCCAAAATTATTGGTCACTCTAACTCCCAAATCGTAAAAAGAATTGTCAAGGGAAGAATTTCGGGATTTCAGTAACTTGGGATTCGGAATACCGAAAATCCTGATGATAAGGAGTCAAGGCCCTTTGCATTGAAAAACCCCGGAGTTGCGAAACGTGCAATATTGAGAAGTGGCATTTCGGTGTTTCGAGGTTTGGGAATTTGGGGATAGTAGTGACAAGTGTTTTGGGATCGAGAGTTTTGAACTCTCGATACTTGGAAGCCGGAAATAACATGGGTTGTCGGAGCTAAAGGAAAAAGGTTCCATTTCTAAATTTGGGGTTTCGAAGTGGTAGGAGAACGGCAGTTGAAGGCTTGTTCAATTCCCAAAAGCCGGGAAGAGTGACAGGTGGCAGGAGTCCATGTCAGAGATAGAAAGCATTGGAGTGGATAGGTCGCATGCCTTCGTCAATAGGTGAAGTCAAACCTTGTTGACCGTTTCGGGGTTTTGGAGGTTGAAGAGTCGGGAGCCTTGCATCAGGATCCGCGAAATCGTGAAGTCTGAAACTCTGAATCGACGAAAGAGTCTCATTCATAACCGTTGGGGAGCCAACCTTTGTTGAACACATCGAGGTTCATCATTTCAGTATTTTCGAAGACAAGAGATTGGGGTTCTTTGTTCTAGAACTCCCGAAGTCACGAAACGCATTACAACTGTGGAGGGGGACGTGGCCAAAGATTTCGGTAGTTCTTCATTTCGGGTTTCGGAGGTTGAAGATCCGAAAACTCGACAACAGGGATCGTGAAATTGCAAAACCTGAAGTCCCAGTTCGATGAAGGGCACGAATTTATTGTGGTCAAGGAGACTTGGGTGACGCCTTATGTTTGATCACATGGGAACACTCATAAGGACCTATGGAGGAACACCATTGTGTGTGTGTGGGATTCCCTATGGAGAAAACCAAAGAGTCAATCAAACTCAGGAGGGAAGATTTAGAACAATCCTGAGCGGATCTCGGCCTGAGGGTTGGGGGTCTGCGTTAAAGTGGTATCAGAGCATAGAAAGAGTTCTTTACTTTCTATAGCAGAGAAAAGAGGAACATTTTACAGCCATGTCGTCGAGAAGAAGAGATAGACCGATGCCTGATTTAGAAGTGGAAAGGGAAATGCGCGAACTACGTGCTAGTCTTGATTCCATGGAGACGGCACAGAGGCGCACAATTGACATTGGGGATATCAACGAGGCTGACAGTGAAAATGAATATGGACATGAAAGAGAAGAAGTCATAGTCGAAGATGTTGTAGACGAACTCCTATTCAGGGTTGTCGCAAGGATAGGTGCCAGGGAAAAGATGGACATTCCATTGTATGAGGGAAACTTAGATGTTGAAGAGCTCCTAGACTGGATTAGAGCTATGGATAAATACTTCAACTATGAGGATGTCGAGGAAGACAAGAAGGTCAAACATGTCATTACTAGGCTTAAAGGGCATGCAACACTATGGTGGGATCAACTGCAGGCTGACAGACGCTGCAAAAGAAAGTAGAAAATCAAAATCTGGGATAGAATGGTTGCAAAGATGAAAGACAAATTCATACCCAAGGATTATCAAATCACTCTGTTTCGGAGGATGTAGAATTTGAGAAAGAAGATGATGTCAGTTAAAGAACACACTGAAGAGTTCTACAAGATAAACATCAAAGCAGGTCATCGAGAAGGCAATGATGAAAAGGTTGTCAGATACATGAATGGTCTATGATACGACATTCAAGACGAGATGAGCATGATGACCCTTCGGACTGTAGAAGATGCTTATCAGATAGCTCTAAGAGATGAAGAGAAGTTGACCCGAAAGAAAGGTCAAAGAGGCCGAGGTCAAATTCAAGCCAGAGGCAAACCAATTGCCCAAGATAGGACTCAGAAATCTAAAGAAGAAGGGAAGAAACCTCAAACTCAACCTGAGAGAGGTGGAAGCTCATAGAGAGGGAAGTATGATGATAGAAATACTTTTCCTCGAGCTAGAGGAAGAGGAAGAGGACGAGGAGGTGAAGTGAAATTCTTTGTCTGTGGGAAAAACAGACATAAATCTTATGAGTGTCCAGACAGAAAGAAAGAATATGGTGAAACTCACATTGCCGAATCTCAAGGATGGAATGTTGAGGCAGAGGATGTTGAGGGTGGAAGATCCTTGATGATGAGGAAAGTTCTCTTAACACCAGAAAAAGGAACTAGAGAACCCAGCCCAAAGAAACAGTCTGTTTCGGACTGCATGCAAAACCAAAGACAGGGTATGTAAAGCCATAGTGGACAGCGGTAGCACAAACAATCTCGTTTCTACAAAGATGGTAGAAAAGATGGAGCTGGAGACTATTGTACATCCAAGCCCATACAGAGTTTCGTGGCTACAAAAAGGACATCAGGTAAATGTCACTAAACAATGTTTAGTTGAATTTAAAATAGGAGGATATAAGGATGAAATATTATGTGATGTCATTCCCATGGATGTTTGTCATCTATTGCTGGGTAGACCATGGCAATATGAAAGGAATGTGATTCATGATGGGAGAAAGAACACATACACCCTAGAGAAGAATGGTAGGACTCACATGTTGTTGTTGATTAAGGATAAAGAGGTGGAAACAGAGGTGAGTAACATTGTACTTCTCATGAGTGGGAAGGAACTTCTTAATGAGGTTAAGAAGAAGGAAGATACACAATTTATTGTGGTTAGGAAGCCCAAAATTGTTTTGACCAGTACGAGGATAGATGATCTACCAGAAGAAATCCAGGAGTTGCTGGAAGAGTTTGTTGATATAGTAGTGGATGAACTACCTTGTTCGTTGCCACCAATCAGGAGTATAAGCCATCACATTGATCTTATACCTGGAGCCAGTTTATCCAACAAAGCAGAATACAGATTGACACCGCAGGAGAATGAAGAAGTCAAGAGGCAGGTCCAGGATTTAATGGACAAAGGATTGATTCGAGAAAGCTTGAGTCCATGCGATGTTCCAATGGTACTCAACCCAAAGAAGGATGGAGGCTGGAGGATGTGTACAAACTCAAGGGAAATCAATAAGATTACCATCAGATACAGATTTTCATTGCCAAGTGTAACGTACCAATTGCTCTGATACCAATTTGTAGCGTGCCAATTCACTACCCAGGTTCACCCAAACCTCTCGGTTCACCATTCATTACATGGATTTAAAAACAAATGCATTTAACCAGAATTAAACGCACTTAATTCTCAGAGTAAAACATATGGTTACTGCTATAATTAATCCAGTCATAGCATTCATCATTAATTCATTTACACAGCGGAAAACATGATAATATATACAGCACAGTCGTGCCAAAAGATGTTCAAAACATAATACAGATTACTTATCTTTTTATTTGTTGTAGCATTCACCAACCAGGTGCAGGCCTTCCACGAACCTCCTAGCCTTAGACCACATTGTTCATCAGCTCAACAGTAGGTCACCCCCGAGCTGGGACTGAGCTCCACCCCAAGGCAAGGAATCTAGACTCAGGCTGAGGTTACAGGGAAGACAACACATACACATTCAATAGGAAGAAGCTCTCCCAGGAATCTCCCACGCTCACTGCCCACAGACCCGCATTCCCCACATGCCTGTTCCACCCCAGGAGAGTGCACCTTCTCTGTCACCTAGACAGTCCTTCGGCTTCCAGTCTCCCTTACCTTGGGTTACAGGAACAGACCGGACCGGAATTCTCTGGGCTCTATGGTAGCTACAGGGGTTCCTTCCAGGAGTTCTCTTCTCCCTCTGTGCACTCTCTCACCTGGAGGAGTCGCTTCACAGGCCAACAAGCCTCACGCAGTCCAGTACTACGCAGTCACGGCCATCCACAGAAAACACAGACACAGGTTTCCCCAATTCAGTTCAGCAATCGCTAGATGATCTCACAGCAATGTTTCTCGGAACAAGGACTCCACACACAAGCTAGCTTAGCTTCATCGAATAACACAGACACTTCCACTCAATTCAGCACAGGCTTCTCATTCAGGGAACGCACATGGGTTTCCTCAGAGACACGAGCTTTCTCAGGGACCAACACGGACTCCATGCTCAATGGATAGGGTGTTCACAATTTCCTCCGGGCCAAACACAGGCTTTACGGCTTCCAGAGATAAACCAGGGAATTCTGGCAGACAGCGTACCAGTTCCACGCATAGAGGTTCGGGTTCGAATGGAGGCGAGACCCCATCCACGGTTCAGTTCAGGGCTTAAATTTGCATGCACCAGGGTTGACACTTGTCACCCTGGGAACTGCATGTGTTCCATCCATACGCCCTTCTCCCATCACTTGGGAAATCACGGGCCCTTCCAAAGGACTTAGGTTAACATAAT
>ML777076.1:182005-196280 GCA_009831015.1 Picea engelmannii | reverse complement strand
GTGGTATTTATATTTTATTAATTGACCTGCATACATACAAGTACATCAACAGGCTCCTGGCCTTCAACACTTAGGCTCCCTGGCCTAACAAAACTCATAAGCCTACAGCTTATTCAAAACTTGGCTCACCAGCCTATAGAACACATTTACAATTCTTTGCATATAACATGATCTGCAACGGGGCTCGGCCTTGGGGGCACTACACCAAGGATGAATGACTTGATGGATTGCTTGAGTGGAGCAAGATTTTTTTCAAAGATTGATTTGAAAATAGGATATCATCAAATTCGCATGAGAGAAGGTGATGAATGGAAGACAACATTCAAGATGAATGAGGGGTTGTATGAATGGATTTTCTTGCCATTTGGCTTAACAAATGCACCCAGTACTTTCATGAGATTGATGAACGAAGTCCTGAAGGATTTCATTGGGAAATTTTTCATCGTATATCTTGACGATATATTGATTTTCAGCAAGACAGAAGCAGAGCATTTAAAGCATTTAGCTGCAGTGATGAAGAGATTACAGCAAGAGAAATTGTTGATTAATGTGAAGAAATCATCATTTATGAGGACAGAACTCATTTATTTATGTTTTGTTATCTCTGCAAATGAGTTGAAGATGGATCCAGAAAAGGTAGATGCAATTAAGAATTGGCCATCGCCGAAGAGTGTATTTGAAGTTCTAAGCTTCCATGGTTTGGAAAGTTTCTACAGGAAATTCATTCAAAACTTCAGTGGAATTAGTGCACCAATGATGGATATGGTGAAGAAAAGACATAAATATTTTCACTAGACAGAGGAAGCAGAGAAGAGTTTCAACCTGTTGAAGAAGAAGATCACTGAGCAGCCAATTTTTGTTTTGCCATATTTCAACAAGACATTCCAGGTCAAGTGTGACGCGAGTGGATTTGCAATAGGAGCGGTCTTGAGCCAAGATGACAGACCGATCGCATACTTCAGTGAAAAACTGAATGAAGCGAAGGTTAAGTACTCCACATATGACAAAGAATTCTATGCGGTCATACAAGCGTTGAAGAAATGGAGACATTATTCGGTTCCTGAAGAGTTTGTTTTGTACAGTGATAATCATGCTTTACAATTCGTGACTCAACAGGAGAAGTTGAACCAAAAACATGTTAAATGGGTTGAATTCATGCAGAATTTTACTTTTGTAACTAAGCATATTTCTGGAACTGTTAACAAAGTTGTTGATGCTTTGAGCAGGAAATCTTTGCTTATGCAAGAATTTAGAGTCAAGACTTTGGGTTTTGATAACCTCAAAGAAATGTATAGGGATGAACCAGATTTTAAGGAGGCATCTGAGAATCCATTTCTCAGGGAAAAAAACCAATGGACTGAATATATGACCCAGGATGGATTATTATTCAAGGGCAATCAGCTATGTATTCCAAAATGCTCCATGAGGGAGAACCTACTAAAGGAAAAACACAGTGGAGGATTGTTCGGACACTTCGGTCATGATAAGACGTTCTCAAAGTTGAATGGCTCATATTTTTGGCCAAGGATGAGGACAGATGTTAAGAAATTTGTGGACAGATGCATGATTTGTCAGCACGCAAAAGGGAAAAGGTAGAACACAGGGTTATACCAGCCATTACCCATACCTGCAAGGCCGTGGGATGCAGTGAGCATGGATTTCATATTGGGACTGCCAAGAACACAGAGAAGCTATGATTCGATCTTTGTGGTAGTTGACAGATTTTCAAAGATGGCACATTTCATACCATGCCAGAAAACCAGCGACGCAACTCATATTGCGAACCTATTTTTCAAGGAAGTTGCCAGACTTCTTGCCAAGGAGTATAGTTTCTGATCGAGATACCAAGTTCGTGGGACATTTCTGGAGGACTTTATGGAAGAACATGGGGACAATTTCTTCATTTATCTCAGTGTATCATCCTCAAATGGATGGACAGATAGAAGTTGTGAACAGAAGCTTGGGGGATTTGTTGAGGAGCTTAGTGACTGAACACCACAGTCAATGGGATCACATTCTGACACAGGCGGAATTCTCTTATAATGATTCACTCAATAGAAGCATAGGGCAGATTCCATTCCAAATTGTATATGGAATGTAGCCAAGGAGAGTTTATGAATTGAAAGATTCAGAACAAAATGAATTCAGAAGCGCTAGTGCAGAGGACTTTGCAGAAGCAATGAAGGAGCTTCACAGCCGAGTCAAGGAGCAATTGCAGAGTTCGAGTCAAGAATACAAGCGGAGAGCAAATCAACACATGTGATAACTTCAATTTGAAGTTGGTGATCTCATTCTTGCACATTTGAGGAAGGAGAGGTTCCCAAGGGAGACATATAACAAGATGAAGATGAAAAAGATTGGACCGTGCAAGGTCATAAGGAAATTTGGAGCAAATTCATATGAAATTGAATTACTCGATGGGATCAAAATTTCACTGATATTCAATGTTACAGATTTGTACCCTTATAAAGCTGAAGAAGCAGGAGCAGAGAAGGAATAGAAAGAAGTTCAATGGAAAAAACAAATGCCTATAGCTGAAAAGCCATAGACAGAAAGTATAATTGACAAGAGAGTCAGTAGGAAGACCAGGAGAAAAGAGTATTTTGAATACTTGGTCAAGTGGAAAGGACATCCAGTTGAAGATGCCAGTTGGGAAGATGAAGTAGAAATTCAGAAGCATGGACAGACCGTGCAAAAGCTCATGAACAAGAGTTCATGAAAATTTTCAAGCAAGAGAGTATGATGCAGGAGCATCGTCAGCAGCCAAGCGAGCCTGAAGGCAGAAGCCAGTTGGGAAAAACGCAGCACACGTTTTACACATTTTGAAATGTTTTTGAAATATTAAGAAGCGGATATTAATGTAGTAGCTAGAAGCATACTTGCATTTATGTCTGGTTGTTGTAAACAGATCATGAGTGATTTTCTCTCATCTATCAATGTAAAAGGCATTTAAGCCCAGTTAATGAAAGTAGGTAGGTTTGAATTAATAGATTAGACAGTTTAGAAGAGTAGGAGGGAAAACAGATATAGACACCCTCGTCTTTGTATCATAGGATGGATTGTAGCATAGCATAGAAGAAGAGAGTTGTAGCAGAGAGTTGAAAACAAGAATCCATGTACAGGAGCTTTGAATTAATATATGGAGCTTTAAATCAGATTGCATGGTGTTATGATGTTTTATGTTTATACATGGTGAATGGTATGCTTACAGTTGTTTTATTCTCTCTGTTATGCATTTGTTTTAATACTGTCTGTATGTATGATTTCATGTTGAATGTTTGAAGTCTGAGAGAGAGAGAATGAGTTTCAATTGTTTCTCTTCCTGAGTGAGAAAAGTTCTTGCAAGGAGTGCAGTGAAACATCCGCAAGGTGTGCATTGACAAGGGTTCTGAGTTTTATCTCAAAGAGCTCAGGAGAGATATTGTTGTTCTCATTCCATTAGAAGTGTAGTTGAAGCACAGAAGTCGTGCAAGGTGTGCGTAGGCTAGTCGAGGCCTTAAACTTATAAACTAAGGTTGAAAGGTAAAGGATTGTTGTTGCAGAAGGTGCACAGAGTCGAAAAATCAAATACTTATAAGTATTTGAAAGATCGCCACAAGGAGTGCGTGCAAGAGTCCTTTTGCGACTCAAGTTTGCAAGTGAAAGCTCAGGAGGGTCAGCACCTTTGAAAGTACTCAAAGGGACACTGAATGAAGTTGCTTTGCAGAAGCCAGCATTCAGATGAGGAACACGGGTTCCTTTCGCAAAAGTCTTCAACGAAGGAACGAGCGGTCAGAATTCTCTGTGGAGAACTCGCAAAGTCGCAAGGACCGTGGGATTCAGTGAAGCTACAAGGAGGTTAAGCGCTAGATGAATCCACCCTTCGGGAGGTAAGACTCAACGTGGACTGTTGATCGTGATAGTGGAGTCATCAGATCATTTCAAGGATTCGGAGTTGGTAAGTCCAGAGTGTAAGCCAAAATCCTTGGTCACTCTAACTCCCGAATCGCGAAAAAGAATTGTCAAGGGAAGAATTTCGGGATTTTGGTAACTTGGATTCGGAATACCGGAAATCCTGATGACAAGGAGTCAGGGCCCTTTGCATTGAAAAACCCCGGAGTTGCGAAACGTGAAATATTGAGAAGTGGCATTTCGGCATTTCGGTGTTTCGGGGTTCCGAAATTTGGGGATAGTAGTGACAAGTGTTTGGGGATCGAGAGTTTCGAACTCCCGGTACCCGGAAGCCCGAAATAACGTGGGTTGTCGGAGCTAAAGGAAAAAGGTGACATTTCGGAATTCAGGGTTTCAAAGTGGTAGAGGAATGGCAGTTGAAGGCTTGTTCAAGTCCCAAAAGCCAAGAAGAGTGACAGGTTGCAGAAGTCCACGTCAGAGATAGAAAGCATTGGAGTGGATAGGTGGTGTGTCTTCGTCAATAGGCGGAGTCAAACCTTGTTGACCATTTCGGGGTTTTGGAGGTTGAAGAGTCGGGAGCCTTGCATTAGGATTCATGAAATCGTGAAGTCCGAAACTCTGAATTGGTGAAAGAGTCCCATTCATAACCGTTGGGGAGCCAGACTTTGTTGAACACATCGGGGTTCAGCATTTCGGTATTTTCAAAGACAAGAGACCGGAGTTCTTTGTTCTGGAACTCCCAAAGTCACGAAACGCGTTACAACTATGGAGGGGGACGCGGCCAAAGATTTCGGTAGTTTGACATTTTGGGTTTCGGAGGTTGAAGAGCCAGAAACTCGACAACAGGGATCGCGAAATCGTGAAACCTGAAGTCCCAGTTCGATGAAGGGCGCGACTTTATTGTGGTCAAGGAGACTTGGGTGATGCCTTGTGTTTGATCACGTGGGCACACTCATAAGGACCTATGGAGGAACACCATTGTGTGTGTGTGGGATTCCCTATAGGGAAAACCAAAGAGTCAATCAGACTCAAGAGGGCAGATTTAGAATGATCCTGAGAGGATCTTGGCATGAGGGTTGGGGGTCTGCGTTAACTTTGCACTCTAGTGATCAAGAGTGGGATTACCTTGAAAAAAAAATTAGAATAATGTGTAGTTCTCTTTTTTTATATTTGACAACTAAGAAATACGAGGTTGTTACACTAAAAATATGTATCAATGACATATTCAAATATATGTAGCATCCTTAAGATTTTTTTTGGTCGGATTTATGTATTGGATAATTTATACAATGAGCTAAATTTTATTCAATGGTTGTTTTGCTTTCAGGACAATAGTCGTGTGCCCATTATTGAGCAATAGATACCTTCTGGATGGACCCATTTAGTAAATTGCACAAAGGAATTGGGTGGCGTTCTTATCAAACCAAGAGTATATTTTCACAAAGTGTTACTATTGACCCAATGATCTTGCAATCAAAACAAATATGAATTGTTGTATTGAAAATGTAAGGGCAAATAATATCGCATTTATCTAATGAGTATTTTCAAAATGAGAGACAATAAAGAGCACTTTGAACCATATAATAATATCTAATAAGTGGTGTTGTAATATATTGTTGTGATAAGACACTAAGGCATGTGTGAATGAGGTAAGAAAATGAAAGTGTACTAACATAGATGTGTCATACTATTCAAACAATAAAGTCTTGATTATTAGATTGCATAGTTATATCATTCCCACAATGCATCCATTTATGTTTTTTATGCGAGGTATTGCAAAGAGAGGATTGCCTAAAAACGCCTTCAATATAATGAAATATTTCTAGTTACTCATCCACATAAATGACAATAGTCAGGGTTCTTTCACCAAAGACTAGGATAGCATATGTGAACTGGATATTAGATCTGTGAGAACATCATAAATACTAAAGCAGCCAAGAGCATGAACTGTGTAAAGGAGTGATGTATTAACCGAGAGCATTAACCTTGACTCTACGACTCCTAAGGTAACATTTATCTCTCAATGAAATTGTTGTAACATGTCATGCATCAATATCATCCTAGAGAGAAAATGGATAAACAAAACACATAAACATTGGCCAAAGAATAACTATATCATTGTCATCACATGTACTCTTAAACTCTGCAGTTTGAAAAACAATAAGAGACCCTCAAAAAATAACCCAAATTGATAGCATTAGGCCATTTCATAAGGTTGTTAGACTTACGAAGGCATTGATTTGTCACTCAGGAAAGTTTATAGCACAATACTCATCAAACTTTGCAAAAATGAGCCTTGTAACAATAGCATTTAGTGAGATAATAACTTTGTACTTTTAGGAGAATTTAGACACCTTTGCACAGTGATCAAAATAGAAGTGATGTTTTTCCTTGTGAGGGAGGTCATTGGACAATGATAAAAAAGGAGACAAATATTCCCATTCTAGAGAGGTCATTACTCATTTATTTACATCAATGTGTCATCGGGCATGGTTTAGAGTAATACCACCTTTAATGTTGGACTAATTATAAATTGTAACCCTTATTCACACATTTATTCAACAAGTTAACCAGAGATGGGACATCAATAAACTAAATTGTCCATCCTTATGATATCATTGTTTGTTATATGTGAGTGTGATAATCATTGACCATACTTCAAAATTGCAAGAATGAACAATCTAATTAGGGTCAATACCATATATTCCAAGCAACAGTATCTAGGGCATCCACAAGAATAATAATTCATGTTTCTCTTCAAGGATACCTCAATATGAAAGGGTTAGATAAAATTATGTGGCAATGAAACTTATATTCAAAACCCTTGATATGATAGTACGAAATGACACCTTTTGAAGAGCAATATAGAATAAATAAAATCTAAACATTAGATATATCATTTAATCCCAAACAATCTATACCAAAAATAGGACAAGGTGAACCCTAGATTGGAAAACAAAAATAGAAAAGAAACAAAGAAAGGAAAAGATGATTTTGGTTTTTTTGTTGGTTGAAGACAAAGGATAAACCAGTGCCTAGATAATACTATGGGGTCTCTACAATGTTAATTTCACTTGAAGGATTGCCTCTCAAACATTGACTCAAGATAGAAGGTTCTCTTCAAGATTTTGATGGTGGGATTGGTCCTTTAAGAATCCTCTCCAAGTACTAACAAGATGATCTCAAAGGTTGGCCAAGGAAAAAGGGAAGAGCCCTAGGATGTCCTACTTTAATACAATGGAAAAATTCTTCAATGGTCAAAGGGGTAAGCCAAGAATACTATACCCTGAGTTACCCTTATAAGTGGAGCATGATCCCATTCTTTGGTGTTGTAGTATCTTTGTGCTCCAACAAACCTGATTTTTTTTATCTAAAACCTTGAAAAATAGCTAAGCATTCACTTCGAAGAGATATGGATGCATAAGAACTCTTGTAAGATAGTTTTCTCATTAATCTCCAAGAGAGTTCTCCTCCTTTTATATTCAAAGAGCTTCCTAAATACAATTTGCTAGCTTAATACCATGAGCTCAAAACCATTGTCCTAGTCAAAACCATGGGGAAAATATAATAGATGAGATAAATATCCACAAAAACCCTTCAATACAAGAGTTCCCCTCTCAAAATGGTCAAATACATAAAAATAGGGCCACACATGTGGACTGGAGAGGCCTAGGAGAGATGTGCCCCTCAAAAAATGTGTCAACGTCTCATCAAGGAATGAAAGGTGAGTCAAATATGGTCCATGGACCCAAATGATCCTCTAACCAACTCCCTTGCATGTGTGGGACATCCAAGAGAGAATCCAATGGTAAGTTTCATGTGTGGCCGCCTCAGTGTAGGTGTTCCTCAAGAAAATCAAGGTGGTCAATGCCACATCACTCAATAGTCAACCTAACCACTTGCAACTACTCCAACAAACTATAATTGTCTCCTCAAATGTATAAAAATCTATGACATGTGGTCCAAGAAGGGAATAAAAATGCACAAGTGTGAGTACAATGTCCAACTATGTAAGGAGAACAACTCTGAGTGGTCCATGTGGCAAGTGTGATGATGTATCCCTATCATGCTTTGATGCATTGTCATAGATCCCAATGCAGTTACATGTATCCCAATGTAGTACACAAATCCCAATGTAAATGACATAGATACCAATGTCTGAAGATATGATCAAATATAAGTACATGGATCCCAATGCAATGTCACATATCTTGAGGCATGGTACATGAATCCCAATGCAAGGTACGCACTTGGAGTGATGGGTCTAGCTTCTTGGCAAGCCCATTAGATGATAGCACATAGTGAACTCTCTTAACACAACCTAACAAATAAGGGTTAGTTTTAATATTTGTGTAAGTTTTACCAAAGGGAAGCAACATTAACCCTTATACATGTGAAAAGTCCTAGGACAACAAGTATTTCCGAAGTCCCTAGGTGAAAGATAGGTAATGTGATGAATAAAGATGGAAAAGGAAAGGTAAAAACTTCATGTGATGACTCTCAAAGTCATTTATATGCATAGGTATTTTTATTTGTTCATATAGCTTTCATGAGCTAGGATTTTTTTATACAATAGCTTTGAAGAGGGATCTTTAGCATTGAGTTACTTGTCCTCGACATTGTTTCTTACTACCCCTTTATGCCTTTTTCTTTATGTGTTCATTATATTGAACAATTCCCTTTTTCATTAGATAATGAGAAGAACTGCAGAACAATAATATGAGACCTTGTGAAGGTACCTTTGAAGTTGTCACCCCTTGGGGGGTAACATTTGGCTCCTACTAGGGGACATGCACTCTAATGCTTGTTGGAGAAATTTCTATTTTCAACACACTAGTTCAGTGGGAGTAACACTAGTTCAATGGGAGTTAACTGACTAGTTCTATTTTAGACTTTCTAATCTTAGACCATCACTATTATGCATGCATTCCTAATTATAGGATGTCATTGCCTATATGAGTGAAGATCACTCACTCATTGATTATATCATAATATAAATTGATTCTCATTCTCCATTGTGTATCTCTCTTCCTTTTCTTGATAAGCTTTGTTTGTGTATGCTTTAGCTAGGTCTCTTGTGCAGGTATCCATGAAACACCGACATGGTATCAGAGTCGAGCTTCTTGGAGCAACCCAGACAAGCCAGAGAAGAGCGAAAGATTCCTTGAGTAAACCTGGTTTCCATAATCGTCGCGTCCTATCCCTATCGAAAGGTGTGACGATTGGAATCGTCGTGGCCTATACACAGCCAAGGTGCGATGATTGGAATCGGCGTGGCCTATACACAGCCAAGGTGCGACGTCGTCTCACTGTATTATTCATATGGGGTGCAACGATTCATTTTTTCACAATCGTCGCATCCTTCACTAAGGGTATGATGATTTAGCATCGCCGCACTTTACCCTTCTCTAGGGTGGGACGATTCAGCAGCCCTCCAAAAATTGGTTTTTTGTAGTAAAATTGTGATATCTCAAAATTTGCAATCTAGGTCAGGCTGAAATTTTTACCAGAGACATATAACATAGGGATGCTCATGCTCACCAAAAATCTCCAAAACCCATATCATATTTGAGGATATATGGCCTTTTTTATCATATCTATAGTTGTCATAGCACCGTCAATCATATCTCAGAATCCACGATCTGGGTTTTCAGGATATTTTCAAAATCAAAGCAAGGATGGAGACGATGAAACTTCTTCAGTCAAGTATGGTGATAATCCTCATGTTGTACAATTATTTTTAATGGAAGCCGGAGGAAACATTCCAACTCAAAAGAAAAGGACTGTATAATTTGACTATGGCGACAGAATCAGAACCTACATCAATGCTTGAGAAGACCAGATGGGCGAACCGTACGGATGAGGCCACAAGATTACTTCTTGATTTAATCTCCATTGATCTATGGTTTCATGTTTCCACATGGAAGACTCCAAATGAGATCTGGACCACCTTGGAAACACTCTTTGGAAAGCAGGATGAGATGCGAGGTCATATGCTTGAGGTAGAGTTGAATACCTTAGACCCTAAAAGTTTTGATAATATACAGAATTTATTTACTAAATTTAAATCTTTGATCTTGAGCTTGGGTGAATGTGGTATTGACAAGTCTACACAAGAGAAACAACCTATTCTAACAATCTTGGCCAAGCTAGAACCAAAATACGTTGTATATGTCTCCAATTTCCTTTCTGGCAGATGTCTTTTAGGCACAAATTGGAAAATTCCTATGATGGCTCAGTTCATTGAGTCTCTCACACTAGAGAAGACAAAACTCATACAGATGGGCCTCATGAAGGATCCCAAATCACATGCACTCACCATGCAAGATGGAAAAGGATCATCCAAACAGAACGGGAAGGAGAAATAGAACGAGAAGGAGGGATATTCAAAACCCTTTAACGATTCTTCAGGTTCCAAAGACTCTTCGGATTTGAAGAAGAAGAAGAAGGGAAAGAAGTGCACTTACTGCAATAAACCGAATCATGAAGAATCTGCATGCATGAAGAAACAAATCGATCTTATGGCATAGGAACTTCAACAGAACAACCTTGGAAACTTCATTCCAAAGGGAGTCAAGAAGCATAAGGAAGAAGATCATGCTCCTATGAAAGGTAATCATCATGCTTTGGTTGCAATTAATTCCTCATATAATTCATGGATTATAGATTCTGGTGCAACCCATCACATGGCAGTGAAAGAGAAAGTTTTATCTTCCTTGAGTCCATGCTCAAGACCCCTTATTCTCATGGGTTATGATACTCCAGTAGCAGTAGCAGTAGCAGGAGAAGGGAGAGTGGAACTCCACAATGGCAGTTTTGAGAATGTTCTACATGTTCCAAATCTTTCTATGAATCTACTCTCAGTTTAGCATATCACTCAGAAAGGTAAAAATGTTGAATTTACATCTGATTCAGTTTCAGTAATTGACATGCATGACAATTCCATCATTTCAATTGGTGAGGTGGATCACAAGTCAAGGTTGTATAAATTCACTAAGTTTTTTTACGATGACTCATATTTTCTAATTACACATAAGGAGAGTACTTTGCATGCACCTCCAGTGCTACATGCATATACTCTTGTGCTTCCATCAGTTTCAGACATCAAAGATGATTCCATACACTCAGATTATGTACATGGAAATAAGAAGGTAGTACATCTAGATAAGAAGCCAATGTTTAAGCTTCAGTATATGCCCAAGAAGGCACAAACCACACTTCAGGAAGTAGGTAACCTTGCAGGGAATCCATTGGATTCGAGGAGGACTCTATCTCATCATGAGGATCCTTCTCATGTATTTTCATCTTTAGAACTTGTGATGCCCATGCATTGCTATATGGTTCAATATACTAATCCACAAAACTACAATAGGGTTGTGGGAAATCCACTATGGCAAGCATCCATGCAGAAGGAGTATGACTCACTCCTACAGAACTGGACTTGGAATCTGGTTCCACTTCCACTAGAAAGGAATATTTTCAGGTGCAGATGGGTCCACAGGATCAAGAGGTACAGGGCCCGATAGGTTGCCAAAGGACTTCATCATATCCATAAAGATTTCTACATCTTCACAAAGACTTTCAGTGAGAAGAAGTTACAACCTTTGCGTGATCGTCTTGCAGTGAAGAACACAGTTGCCTAGAAACTGCCATTTTCTTCTTTTGATACATTATCTTTTGAGGGGGGGTTTTGTTCCCACGTGGATTTCCCTCTTTCCTCATTTTAATTCAATGTTCATTAGTTTCATTGTACATGAGTACCTAAAATGGTAGCCTGGACTCATTTTTTACTCCATAGTGATGTTCAGGGGGGGTGTTGGAGAAATTTCTATTTTCGGCACACTAGTTCAATGGGAGTAACACTAGTTCAATGGGAGTTAACTAACTAGTTCTATTTTAGACTTTCTAATCTTAGACCATCACTATTATGCATGCATTCCTAATTATAGGATGTCATTTCCTATATGAGTGAAGATCAGTCACTCATTGATTAGATCATAATATACATTGATTCTCATTCTTCATTGTGTATCTCTCTTCCTTTTCTTGAAAAGCTTTGTTTGTGTATGCTTTAGCTAGGTATCTTGTGCAGGTTTGCATCAAACACTAACAATGCTAGAGTGTATGAGAACTCCAGAGTCTCCTACATACTTGTGACCTACACACCATCTAACTTGACAAAGGCATGAGAAGGGACGAATCTACCACCCTTGTGAGATGAAAACTACTTTGCAAAAAAATTAAAAAAATTCACTAAGTCTAAGAATGAAAACATATGCAATAAATTATTCTAAGGTGAATCAAATGCATCAAGCAATTCAATCAAGAAATGCATGGAAATAAACACATAAATGAAGGAAAACATGCATGGAAATCAAACATGCACTCTAAACTCCTACTCAAGGAAATAAATGGATCCATGAAGTATTTGTGATAGAGGGTAAGGTATCAAGGTTCGAGGTAGGGTGGTGATATTGAAGTACAACCCTGGGACCGAAATTCAATTGAAAGATTGTGTCACATTTATTTTGAATCCAACAGCACATAGGGCTAATGTAATCAAGTGGAAAAGGTGGATCCAACTACGGGTATAGTTGAATCTTCTTGTTTACCATGATCAAAGGAAAAAAATTACCCATATGACATAAGGTTGGTCTTCTTTCCTAATATCATCCTCCCAAAGGTTGATTATGCAATTATTTTAAGTGATCATTCTTCTTCCATACTTCATCATTAGCTTCCTTATATTCAAGTGCCAAAGAAAAAGTGAGGATTGCTAACTACTCGATTCTTCATCCAAATTTCTCACATGCTCATTCTTGGGTTGATTAGGATCTTCAACATGATATATTTTGTAATTTTCCCTATCCAACTTCAAAAAAGTGCCACCACGATGGGGATAGTAGCATATGAAAGGTCCATGTATAATGATACCCCTAAATGAGCAGTGAACTTCCTCGACAAAAACATCCCCCAAGATTTTGGGATATCAACGACAACATCAGTCATAATCGTGACATCCATATATATATTCAATCTTACAACCAAATTATTTATCACACCAAACACTTCTACCTCTCTCTTATCCATGGCACAAATGGTCGGGTATGGTCTTGTTACCTTGAGGAATAATTGTTGCATTGTTTTCAAAGGCATGACATTGGTTGATGCCCCATAGTCCAACAAACAATTTTGCAATAACAAATTGTTCACTTGCAAATATATGTAAAATGGGCCGGTCCTTCATTCAATCCTCATTTTTCCACATTTTTCATGATTAAAGGTGTGTTTTCATAAGACTCTTCCTTTCCTTCACCTAACCCCAAAATTTGTTTGATTTTCTTTCTTTTTGATGGTATCTTTGCAAACTCCAAGAAAGGTATAGAGATATGGGATTTCGAAAAGTAGGATTTCAAATCAATATCGATATCTTCACAAGTAGCTTTTGACACGTCTAAAACATCACTTGAAGTATTTGTTGGATGAATTCGTTGTTCTCTTTGTAATCAGTTGGGGTTGCAAATCTTGGGTCATTTGAGGTTGTGGAATAGGAGCACTTGGATGGGTTGGAGGCTCTTGGGGTTGAGGTTGAACTTGTTTATCCCTTCGTTGATAAGTGATCCAATCTTTTTCTAGGATTCTCCTCTTTATTTCTTCTTGAAGGGGTTTAGGGGATAGATCTATGGAAATATTGGATTGATCAAGGTCCCTTTCCTTTACCCATTTAACTTGTTCATCAGGAGAGTTGGAGAAAACATTAATCTCATTGAAAAAATCATTGAAATAGTTGATAGAGTTTCTTGGCCCATCATTGTAACTCTCTCTTGCTAATCTAATAGCTTCCTTGGCAACCAAACAAGTGTCTTTTTTATGCAACAAATCACAAGGTTTACACCATGGAAAAGGCTCTTCTTCTACCGCATTGTTTTCCTCTAAGGGGTTGGGAACCTTTTGTTCTTGATCATGTTGAGCTTGTCTAGGTCTATCCCTGTTGAAATAATGTAACTGCGAAGAGCATTCTTATTATTTTGTTATTGGATTAAATCCCCATTGTGGATTAATCATGTCATTATTATTATTTTTATTATTAGGTTAAATCCCCATTGAGGATTAACCAAGTCGGTAATTGTATAAGGACCAAATCCCCTTTTGCGGATTGGTCATCGGACAATTATAATGTAAAGAATAAGAAGTCGGCCCCAGCAGTTATAATGAAAGGTCGACCCAGCCAGATTTAATTGAAGGTGGATTTATCCACCCAGTATGAGAGGTCGGCCCTGCCAGAATGGTGTCTCTTCACACGTGCCAGATTAGTATAAATAAGAGGCTAGCGCCTCACTTCTAATACACACTTCACTTGCTCATGTTCTTATGAGGCAAGGTG
>ML777076.1:153403-172637 GCA_009831015.1 Picea engelmannii | reverse complement strand
AATGGTTTTTTTCATATATATATAAAATTAAATTATATTTTATTTTAAAAATTTTAATAAATAAATAAATAACTTTATTGAAAAAACTTATTTTCTAAATAGAATTAATTTCAAATACAAAGCGCGCCATTAATAAAAAGGTAACATTACATCTCTGGGGAGTGTTCTAAAACCTTATAAAAGCCATCATAATTTAGGAATTATAAAAGCAGTCATAATTTAGGAAAAAAAAAAAGAGGTTTATTGAAATGACGACATCCATTTCAAAATTTGATGTTCTACATATAAATCATTATAAAGCATAATCAGAGTGAATAAAATGGAAAAATAAAATCATAATACATGACAAGAAATGAAGTAAAATTGCCTTGCAGTATCTAGAAGCTACAGCATATGATTGGTTAATGTGGTTTGATAGATAAAAAGAATGGTAGGAATTGTTATTAATTGGTCATTGTTTGTATTTTTAATTTTGGAGTAAAAAAAAAAATAGAAATTTTAAAGTAAATAAATTCTAAATAAATTATCAGATATAAAATTACAAGAATAAAATAATAAGGTTTTGTAAAAAAAAATAGAAATTTGAAATGACACATTTTTAATAAAAGTTTAAAAATTAAAATAATAAAAGAAAAAACAAAAAGGAAATTTTTTAAAACATTTCAGAACTTTTAAATAATTATTTAGAACTCCTAAAGATAAATTTAACCTTATATTTGGCTCTGAGTTTACCAAATTCCTTTTTCATGTAGCAAATTATAGGGAAAATTATACATAGGTCAAATTGGTTGATATTTCAAAGCATCTATTGTAAAACACTCATTTAAATCTAAACACCTTTGTTTTGACCAAACCAAAATCCTCATCCTAATAAATTTAATGTGAAGATGGCTACAAACTCGGCCAATCATAGAAGCCCATTGTACATTCTCTCAGTCATTAAACATTTTCTCTTAAGTTGTTTTGGTTTTTTTCCTTTGTTTAACCCTTCTTTGACTTGACCTTTTATTTTATTTTAAAACTCTTTCCTTTATTCCCCTTTTTAACTTAATTTTCAAGTTTCCAATAATAAAAACCATTTATTTCAATTTTTCACATTTCCAATAATCAAAAAGTTATTATTTATCAATTCCCTCTTTTAAGCATTCACAGTTGTTGTTGGATTATTATTTTATACTTTATTCACTAGAGCTTCTTCTTTTTACAAGAGTTATCCTTATCTCCAAAAAGAAATCTACACTGAAAGAAGTAAAATTTGTTAATAAAGAAACATTTATGGACCCAAGTGAATTAGGTATAGTTTTCAAAAGACCAAGTATAAATTATGAATACATAAACCTCAACAAATTCAATCAAACCTAAAAGTCAAAGTGTCCTTATTAACCATATATTAATGGTCATCGAAAACAACACAAATATATGACAAAGATATAAAACCTAAAATGGAGGAGGAAAATCGTAAACCAGCTATCAAGAAAAATCAAGTTACAAGGACCTTATCGGCATCTAATCACAAGAGTGGTCAAATTGATTGATCAACTTATCAAC
This sequence comes from Picea engelmannii, assembly GCA_009831015.1. NCBI lineage: Eukaryota > Viridiplantae > Streptophyta > Pinopsida > Pinales > Pinaceae > Picea > Picea engelmannii. The sequence goes on along the minus strand of ML777076.1, from coordinate 171,089 downwards.
ATCACTCTAAACAATGACAATATTTTGTCTACATTCCAAAAAATCCCAATTCCAATGCAACTTGGTATCAAAATCAAAGGCTTTATTGGAATTGCAATCCAAGAAGTTTTGTCCAAGAACCTGCCAAAAAACAGTGCCAGTGAGAGCTAACCCAGGATAGATTGATCTTTAAAAATTCAAAAGTTTTTTCATTGGGATTCTTCAACTACTTAAAAAATAAAGCATATATAGGAGAGGTGATATGTATAATTAATATAACAATGCACATACAAAAATATAATAAATAAACTAAATCCTCAAAACTATGTCCATTCATAATAATATTCATTTAATGGTAATTATAACATCATTTATAAATCTCATCACTCATCCTACCAATGTATATATAAAGAGTTAGAAATTTTTTTTCCTATTTATTTGTGATGGCTCCACATAACAACCATTGTCACATGATGTCTATTGGTGTGGAGTTCATACGTATTAAGATCCTAAATTAATTACACATTCCAATAGAAGGAAAGGTACATCATTATCGTAATAATTGACTCCCTAAATTAATTACACATTCCAATAGAAGGAAAGGTACATCATGATTGTAATAATTGACTCTCACATTCCAATAGAAGGAAAGGTACATCATGATTGTATAAATTAACTCCATTGGATTTCTATATGTATATGAGTATTTCTAAACATGGATGTACCGAAAATTATTAATCATACCAAATCCTTGGTCTCAAGTAGGAATTAAAATTGAAACCATCATGGCACTTTAGAGGAATTTAAATCTGTTCTAGAATGATAATAATTTAAAATTTATCGAAGAAGAATTTTTTTTGAATTTTAAACGTTATTTATTAACAGGGAGTAATTGTCAAATGTGATCATTGATTTCTTTGGCACATCTCATCATGGAACTTAAACTAGTAATGATAATCTTTGAAAAGGAAAAGCTTTTATTGAAGGATAGAGTATGAAACTTAGTAAACGAGTGAGTTGAAAGCATATTGAACACATGGTATATGAGAATCATGTTTTTTTTTTAAGTCAACAAACGTTGCCAAATATGACACATGGAATAATGAAACTTGCATAAACAAATTTTATTATTTTATTGAACGGGGAATAACGTAGACAATTGTAACACACCCGACCCCTAAATACCCTTTCTAGGGATGGGGCATCAAATTTTCTTTTTCCCCTATTTAATCAAATCCTTTTTTCGCGGTCTCTATCACATTCTGCTTGCCAAGATATTTTCGACCACTATTGACATGCTTGAATCCAAGCTCAGGATTGGAGATATGCCCTTCCAAAGTTCTTTGGGGTTTAATAGTCATGGGCCACGTGGCACCTATGTGGATCTGACTCATTCATATCACCCCGACTCCTTCGATATCCTGAAACACCCCATGCTCCTAGATCTATGGTGGCGATCCATCCACCATTGATTGACAGTGGATCTTTATCCTCAAGAACGCACGCGTATAAAGTAAAACTCGGCGTTCAGCGCTTCTGAGTGCACATGGTTTAATGATCCAAATCTCCTGGAGTACTTTTCTTCTAAAGTCCCCTGGGATTTCCTTAGGGCTCCGATCTTCGGGCCTTTCTACAACACTACACCCCAGGTCTCCCAGAGTCCCAAAGTCTCGGACTCCTGAAGTCCCGATACTTCACCATTCACATGGCGAGGCGAACATGTACCACAGACTAACACACGGTGAGGGCCAGGGGTGACACGTTCCCTCGTCAGGGGGTGACACATGTCATGCTCTAATAGGCATAAGGGGTCTATATATCGACCATATCTGGGTGACACATGGCACCTTATTTATGGGTCAACGTCATTCGGGATGACGTTATTGAGCCACGTCATCCCCTGACATACAATCTCGTCACTTCTTTCAAATCTCGTTGTTGAGATTTGTCCACGTAGATCCATATATCCACGGTTCCCGTTACTTCGTGGCTCCGAGCTTCAGAGCTTGCCAACTCCTCATATTGTGAATCCCACGAAGAGCTAAGTCTTCGGAGTCTTGGATCTAGCACCACATGTCCTCTACCTATGAATGGTGGAGATTCACATTGTCATTCGTAACTTCGAGAGTTATCACACCTTGAAAACTCTTTTCCAAGTTCCTTTGGAGTACCAAGTCTTCGGACTATAGGATCGCTTACCATGTAGCCTCTCATCCAACAGCTCTTGTTCAATGGACAACATTTGACAGGGGACAATTAGGGGACACATGTCGCTCCACGATGCATTCCCCATTGGTTGGGTAATCAAGGGTGGTTTCTTAGATAGAAAACTGAGAGGGACCCCGAAGGGTCTGAAGATCGATGGTCCACATCACTTCGAAAGTTCAACATTTGGGGGTTTGGCATAAATATCTTGGATTCCTCTCTAGGACATGCTTGATCTGTCTCCACGTGTACCTAGAATTCACAACCATGATTTACTACATCTCATAGAGATTCGGGGAAACTCGTTCTTCCCTATACTGTCGAATACCCAAAATCTCGGATAGCAATCGATTTGTGGACACATGTCCCTCCACTTTCAATGGTCCTGATTATCTTCACGACTCCGGCATTTGGGAGTTTCGACGCTAGACCACTCCTATCCTCCCGAAGTAGAACTTCATCGAAGCACTTAACACTTCCTCTCCTAAGTTTGATCTAGCGACTAAGAGAGATCCACACTGGATCCCTAGATCTACGGTTTACAATACTTCGCAACTCCGACAATCGGAGGTTTTTGCTTGTAATTTCCATCTTCCTCCTGGAGTGATAAGGCTTTGGGCTTCAGGATATGGCGACACATGTCCTTAACAATGGATGATTGAGATGGGCTCTGTTGTTCACAATTTCAGGAGCCTTCAAACTTTGAATACTCGCGTCCAACTTCCCCCAGAACCCTGGACTCCAGGAGTCTCGAACATTGAGCTCCCTTCTAACTCAATACAGGGTTCTCGGGTCTTATTCATATGGAACTTTGTTAAGCTCCAAGGTTTACACTCCTAACTCTTAGCCGAAATTTTTTTAAGGTCATAACACCCCAGAGTTTCGAAGACAGATAGACTTAGCTCCTTTCAGCTAATGTAGGGTTACTAGACCTTGTTCATATGGACCCTCTAATGAGGCTCGGGCTGCAAGATTGAATCTTAGCCAAGATTTGGTTAAGGTCATGGGCACAAGCCTATGGACTCTCAGGATACTATTTTGAAGGGATTTCCCTCCAAATTCGTAAATCTCCAAGTTCTAAGACATGACGAGGTATCTTCGAACCAGCCCAGAGGCCCAACTTATCTCCTTACATTCATTCATTTGCATGAAACATTTTATAGAAGAACGGTTAGGCATTCTCATTATAAATTAAAAGTTGCATATATTAGTCATATACACAGACATTCAATCATATGTTTCAATTCAAGTGCTCAGGGTAAACGAGATACTCGTCTATTACAAGTTACAGCCAACTGATTGACTATGGGTGTTCACCTTTCCACCCAACCATAGGCTCAGATTCATTCATTCTTAGCGCTCTGGCCACCCTCGTGCCAAGCCTTGATATCACTAGGGAAATTTCACAGTTACTTAGAGGTTCTCTCTCTATCATAGCAGCCCTACGAGGTTTATCAGATACTTCCTCAACATCAAGCTCATGGCCTCTCTCTTTTCTCCTACATGTCCAGGTCGTGCGTTCCCCTCTATGCATGCGCTCATGTATGGTGTCCCTCCTGCTCTCCTATAGGGCCTCGTGCACCCTCCTTAACTATCTGTGCATCTATCTCCTCCCCAATGTCTGCATGGATCTATTTCTTTTTTGCAAGCACCCATTCCTTGGAAAGGTTCTCTTCTTTTCTATCATGTTCCTTCTGTTAGAAGGAAACTCGAGTCAGCCTGGTCTGCCAGGCCCTGTGGTACTTCAGGATGACAGTATTCAGTCAGACCATGCTTCCATTCATGGGTTGGTTGATGGTTCAACAACCGGTCCTTTCTTCATTAACTGATTCCTATCCTCAATAATTGGAGGTGGTTTATTATCCCCATCAAAGGTAAATTTGGGGTCATTTGACATAATGAACCCTCTCCATAGTTTTCCCATTTCTTTCCTCTAGTGATATCATGGCCAGTACTTCAATGCTTCACCCCCGTAGTAATTCAATGGCAGTCTAAACAATAATACATTTACATCGTTCACATGCATTAGCATGGTAATCATAATTAATGATTAATTACAAGCTGGGGGAAACAGGGGTATTACAATCCCCTCCCATTTAAAGGAACACCATCCTCGTTGTTCTTTCTCAACAACACCTATCATGATATTGTCATTCAGTTGCTTCAAAAATCATTATCCTCTTCCTTGGTCAGGTCCTTTCCAGACTCTTAACCTTCATCAGTTGCCTTTAATAATATTTGGACAGCAAGCATATTAATCATAGTTTCATGCGAAAACATTTTATTGTTGCATAAAATTCAAGAAACAAATTTTGTAACATAGCACAATATTTATTTGTGCAGTTCGTGGATTTGTATCCACATGGTTGTCTTAATATCTGGGCTCACTATTTTTCCTGGACATATCTCATTGTGTCCATGATCCCAATCAATAATGCATGAGAATTGGCACAGTCCCCTCTTCCTTGCAGTCACTCACCCTCTAGGCCCAGGCTCAGGCATCCCCTTCTCTACTATATAGTTCCTCGGAAGATCCATCTTTCCTTGCCAAGGATTTCTTGCAAAAGAATATTTCTAGAGACTTCATTGAGCCTTACAGTCGAGGTTTCCCTCAGACTTTCTCTGTTGAGGCATCCCTACGGCTTGTGTTACCACAACACAACATGTTCTAGGTCGATCATGGCTTACCACATGGTTCCCATGTCTCAATAGTAGTTTCTTTCATGCTATCCATCTCGAAATCCTTCACATGTCCTCCCTGGACAGATCCTTTTTGTCTCACCTATATTACAGGTACATAGAGATTATGAGATATCATCATTAGTTTCAAATTTGGAATTTTTATTGCAAATCTATCACCCACGGAGTTTCCAAATTCCACATTTAGTTTCATATCTATTCCACACATGAACCAGATTAACAAGTATGGGACTTTCCTTCCCATGGAAGTTTAGCTCAGTAGACAATTGGTCTTCCTTATGGGCTTACAACACTACCATATCCAAGACCCTATTCTTCCTGCAGTTCATTCTTTACACAACCAAACGAACAATTAGTTTATCATGTGTGTGTGTGTGTGTGTGTGTGTGTGTGTGTGTATTCTCACAACACATTTAAAATGTCATCACAAAAATTTCTTAACGTGTCCATTCTAATAGTTGTATCACATCTATATATACGTGAGAGGAAACATCATCCCTTACCTATGCATCATTACATCCTACCAAACTTTTCAAAATGTAATTCAGATATCAAATGACTTTAATGAATGTGTCAACTCTCATGGCCACATTCATACCCAATGTGCCCTTGCATTGATTTCAAGTTTGCCACACTTTATGACAAGCACTTTTCCATGGCGTGTTGGATCTTAGCCAAGTTCTTCACCATATGGTTTACTCATTCTCGTTCATTATTGCAGCAAGATTGCACTTCCTACTACATATTGATGATGATCCAAATTAGAACATATGAAACTATAAGTTTCTCTTGAATGCACCCAAGAATTATTCCTTCATTAATAACCAGGGTGTCAACACTCATGGCCACCCAAAATTATTTTTTCTTTATTAACTACACAATTCAGGTGGAGTAGTGGAAGGTCCTCCTTCCTTGATGGAAAATACATTGTCTTCCCTTTATGCAAACATTCATTTCCTAAAAGCAATTTCATGTCATGTGCTAACTATGAGCACCTTTATTCCCAATATCCCTAGATTGGTCATTGTACCCATGGTACTCTCTACTCCTACATCTTACCCCGCTTGGGTAGCAATAGCATACAACAGCCACTCAACAATTAATTGCATATCTTTGAGATAATGAAAGCTTTTCAGAAGGGGTTTTTACCAAATTCCTTCATGCCTTATGCCACATAAGTATGGAAATTTTTATACTTACTCTGGCTGCTAGCACCCTCTTTGATACTACCTCGTCATTGGTGCTTTATGGGAACTTTTAAAGTCCCTTCAGCAATCTTTTAACAACAACCTTCTCATAGTCATCCCTTTGCTTGAGGTTGTCCATCATTGGAAATTGTCTTTTGTAATAGCTCCAATCATTTCTTATACATGACATACATCACAATATATATATGTATATTAGTCTTCATGTAAGACAAAAATGCATGTATCATATCATTTAAATTAATAAAACGTTTTTGGATATTCCCCAACATATCTCTATTCACTCTACCACATTACTCCTCAATGTGTTAGCTAGTGCAATCACAACCCAATTTCAATTGTATTCCTTAATCATACAACCATTAGCATTCTTATTCCAAAACACTTACTTGTATTAGTAAATCAATCGCTCGTACGAGAGAAATACAATAAACAACAAGGAAAGAGTCAAGGAACTCTTCCTTGGTCCAACTCCTTCTACATAGCCCTGGACTTTTGGTCCAACTGAGTTATTTTCCAAGGCCTCCCTTCCTTTACTTTATATGGCTCAACCAAGCCCATTCATTGAAACTTATTTGTCTATTTATTTTCCTTTCTCCAGCTATACTTGTTTCCACAATTGTTCTTTTAAGCCTACAACTCTTGTTAAACAATTTCGAGTTCTTAGGGTGAGAAAATCATTCCTCCTTTTTTCCTTATTTTCTTATGCAATCTACTTCTTATTGTGATCTTCCTGCTCTTTTACTTTAGAATCCTTGGTTAGGATTACCCTAACCCATTTCGAATTATAGCATCATGCTTTAATAGCAAACTTTTTGTTCATAATGAATCATGCACATGTGCATTCTGCACATTACCATCCAGTTATCTAATTGGTCAGCATTCACTTGTTAGTCTTCCATTTATGCATGATGTTTTACAATGTAATCCAGGATTCTTATATATATATATATATATATATATATATATATGTTGGACATAGTTTCATTAATGTGTTGTCATTTATGTCAAACACTATAACAGTTAGCAGAAACTATTGGATGATGCGCAAAGATCAAAGCTCAGAAGAGATGGCGCGATGAAACTCAGAAGGATCTTTGTTGGAACAGGGGAAAACCCAGGGTTCAACGCTACAACACCGCACCAACAAAACCCTAACTACCGGCCCTTTCGAAAACACTTGCGAAGCAGATGAAGTCTCACTCAAGGTAGAAGTAGGGGTGGTTGCAGGACTCTGATGTCTGCAACCTTAGCTGGGGCACAGATCTGTGATTGTAACACTTTAATAGAGCACTTAGCAGTTACAGTTCATCAATATTCGCCTTTAGCTTATAGTGCAGATAAACCCTAATAACATAATGGCACAGTATTCACACAGATCTAATATAATCAAGCACTAAGCACATCAACATAGGTCAGATCTAACATTCATTCACATTATTCAGCACTAAGTTGTCATATTAGATTCATCTAACGTACATCATTGCACTAAGCATTTAATCACATAAACAAGAGAACAACCAAAATGCACAAAGAAACCACAACACAGGATATACGTGGTTCAACCCCACCCTAGGGATATGTCCACCAATTCTTCTTCTCTTTATTGTCTTTTTTAAATCTTCTACGTGCACAGAGCCTTGAGAAATTACTCTGTAGAGGACAAGAGATCTGCACACTTTGCTAGATCCTCCTTCCCTAAGTTATAGCACAAATCCTTCCACGGTCTCTTACAATCACTTGCACTTAGCTCTAAAAGTCTTACACAGTATGCACAAAGAAATTACAATTACCACTTGCACTTACCACCTAGCATCACATAGATGCCCCACTTCTTACATCACCTAGACATTTATTTATACATTACAAAATCAGGCCTAAACATGGGTAAACCCATGGGCCAACATCCCCATACCCATTACATAATCCCAAAACCCAAAAATCCCTAAAAAGGGGTCGAGATCCCGCGATCTCCGCTTCGACTTGTGCTCCTCCTTTGACAGCATGTTGAAGTCCCAAAAGTAGGTTAAACATGACCAAGGATCTTCACAACTTGGTCAAGGGCCAACAGGCCCCCGACACTCACCTATGACTCATCCTGAGTCACTCTGGTATGGGTAGCTCTGCTTCAACAACCTCAATCTTGGCTCGGGCTGCTTCAACCTGTTGTTGTGCCATGACCTCCTGCTTGGTGAACCCTTAGATTACTGCTTCATTGACAGGTCAGTCTAAGTGTTGTTCAGCTGCAGTGATGACTTGCTCTAGTTCTGCTCCTCAGCCTTCAATCTCTACGAATAGTTGGCAAGCCTCATTCTGTATTGGTTGGAGCCTCTAAGTCAGTTCCGTGACTTTGCTTTGAATGGTTTGGACCTACTATTGAGCAGTGTGTTGTTCTTGTTATCGCTTCATCCTCTCAACAGTTGACAGGGGCTTCAACTACGCATGTACTATTTTTTCTTGTTGCTTTGCCTCCTGGAGTTGTGACTCCAGTGCCTTCAATTCAGGATCCTCAGTGAGTCTCTCATAAGTCTGGGCACTACGATCACTTAGTTGTTTACATTCCATGGAGAGGGCCTTGATTCTTTCAATTGTGCTTCGAGAAGTTGCTTCTCTTTGATCTCATACATCCGACGAAGTGTTGGGCATTGTTCGTAGCTCTAAGTCTGTTATTCTTTGTTGTAGTTGTTGGATAGCTTCCGCGATCTGTGCTACTTGATGCTCCACTCAGTCTTCTACCTTTGGCTCTAATCCCATCACAGAGAGAAGTTCTCTGTCGACTACTTCTTTGACTCCAAGTTGTTCTATGAGAAACTGTTCTTTTTCTTGCTTGACATGCGCCCTCTCTTCTTCAAACTTGGCATGAAGGTCCTCCTTCTCCTTTTGTGCAACTTGATGTTGCTCTATCATTTCTTCCTGGGTTTGTTTCAGGATCTCTATGGCCTAGTCTTTCTCAGCTTGTGCTCGAAGAAGGTGAGTTTCGGTTGCATCATCTATTCTACGGAGTTGGGCAGGCTCATCTCCCAACTCTGTTTCTTTTGATGGTGGGGGCGCAGTGGATACTGCGCGGCTGGATTGAAGGGCCTGATGTACCCCCCTGAGTTCAACCTCAATTCTATCGTACATATCCTCCTACTTGGCTTCATGTTTCTGCAATATGTCCTATGAGGCATCTACTATAGCTGCGATCATGAATTCGAAGTCATCTACAATGATCACAATCTTCATCTTAGTCAAGGTGGCTCTGGATTTCTTTCAGGAAGTGGGTTTCATGGGGGAAACCTTCATTTTCTTCAATGGATCAGCCTCATCAACAAGACACTTAGGTTATGTTACTTCGCCTTACTTCTATTGATCTTCTCTACCATTTGCCTCTTCTACTTTTTCATCACCCCCTTGGCCAGGTGATACTGAAGCAGTTTCTTCTGATGTGTTGCTCAAGTCTTGTACTTCTTCGATCTTATTTCTTCTGTTGGTTCCAAGTGTGTCATGCTCTTTGTGAATAGCCTCTGAGCTGTCAAGTTCGGGATCAGACATCTCTATAGGGTCAGCGGGGATGAGGAGATCTATAGACCAGTCCTTGGTTATCTCTTCGAGGTCCTCCTCTATGAGCTTATAGTATGATTGAAGCTCCTCTTTATGCTCGTCTGCTCACATAGTGATATAGATGAAGTGTTGATCTGCGCAGAACTTCATGAGAGGTATGAACCGGTACAGGGTGTTTGGCATCATGCGAGGGACAGCTTCGATGGCCTTCTTCATTTGGATATAGTACATGTGGAAGACCACGTTTGATTGCCACTATTTTCCCATATCGCTCGAGTACCAGAGCATGGTGAACTTTGCAGCAAGCGGCTCGAACGGATCAATGTCTGGGAAGGTCGCACCTTCTGGCATCTCCCAAGCGGTAAATGCGATGAGTATTAGGAGCTAGCTAAAGTGGAACTCATAGCACTGATCCTGAGCTTCGCGACAGTCTAATTCCAGCTAGTTGACCAAGTACTTTGTCCAGTTCATCTAGAGTCCTTCTACACATTTCCCGTCGAGGTCAACAATGAATCCTGTGACCTGTGTAGGTCGGTTCTTTTTGAAAATATTTCCTGCGATCAGCTGGAAGGCCAGGCACACTGTGCCATTCTGGATGGAAGCTACCTTATAGCCTCACGTTCCCTTTTCTACATCACCATATGTGTCTTTGATCTTTTGTGCCAATGCATGATCGGTATCCTTCCCTGGGTAGAATTCCTACGGGTTGGGTCCCTGCATGCTCAATTTGGTGATCCTATGGATCAGCGTCAGATCGACTATGATTCGTCGGTCTAGACATAGGTAGCCTCCATGGTAACATGACAGTAGGATCTTAACACACATGTTAACCTCATGGTGCCTTCCAAAGTGCAGAATCTTCATTACATTCAAGAGGGTGGATTGCGCGAGGTTCATAGTCCACGGTTGGGGGATTATTTTCAAGTTCTTCCCCTTCGTCCTAGTCAAGTATTTGTAAGGAGTGAGCATATTATGGTTCTTGTGGTCTCCTAGGTTGAAGTCGGTGAACTTCAACATCACAATATTATCCTATTGCGTTCTAACTGCATGTATCCCCTTCGGGAGGTACGCAGTAACCATGGTGTAATCAAAGTCCCTCGGGACACTTTCAGTACTCACTGCATCGGCCAGAGGCGGGATGTATTCTGGTAATATGGTTGGGATTAAATTCGTGTTTTCTAGGTCATATTTGTGCTTGGTTCTCTTCTTTGTTGTTGGTCGGGATGGTCCAGACCTGCGAGTAGTCGACGGAGAGGCTTTCACTCCTCTCGCTGATGACGCTTGAATACCTATAGACATTACTTTCTCAGCCATGAGATCGATGAGAACTTCTTCGACATATTTCTTTGTGGTGTTGAGCTCGTCTGACATGCACTCTTAGATCAGATAACTCAGGTGGATGAATGAGTGCGCAATGCAATGAAACAGGTGTCGATCTCAATAAACACAGCGCAGTAGAAATGAGTTGGCTCGTATACAATTCGCAAAAGTGTTCTTGGTGCAACATTTGATGGACTAAGTAGACACAATGTAACAGATCTCTCCAATAGATGAGAGGCATTAATCAATGCGGTTATTTCTATTGCAGTGTGGTCCCAATGGTATGATGGCGAGTCTTTGGGCCATTACCATTGTTCTAACCATTCGGGTCGTCGAGGTAATGGTTATAATGCTTTCAATGGCTATATCGCTTTGCCATGGTGAAGTGCCATGTTGTGTTGTTCTGATATCCAGATGAAGTTCCAGTCTTGCAAACCTTCCCTCTATGAAGTCCCCTCTAGGACCTTCTGTAACTTTTCTATCTTTGCTCTCTTCTTACTGAGTTTTCTAGCCTTCTTCCTGGTGATCTTTGTCTTGGTATTCCTCTTTCCATTCTTATTCTTATCTCATTTTGGCATAGTAACTTCTCATTGTTGAGATTCTTTCATAGGGTCAGAGAGTAATACTTCTTCTCTATATGGGTTAGGTATTCTACTCGTTTGTGAGTCTTCTTGTGTTCTTTCAACTTCGACTCCCAAGCTTCTTGTTCTAAGTAGCGTTGATATATTATCATGTTCTTCAATCAAGTGTTTTATCCTCCTAGTCATGAAATATTTTAATTCTTTCTTCTTTTGTTCTAAGACTTCCTCTTCTTTTATTTTGGCCTGGTCCTTTGCAATCCAAGGTTTTTCTAGTAATATAGAAAATGGGGCGTTGTTCTCAATAAATTTAACAATCTCAAAATCTTCCTCTGTCGAAGTTCCATGAGCACTTATAGATATCTGGGTGAGTCTTCCACATAGGGTTATCATCTTTCCTCTAAATAATCATATTCCTCCCAATGAAGGAATCATAGCAGGCTTTCCTAAATATTCCCAAGTTCTTTTTGTCATGATATTCACCTGTGTTTCTTCATTCAGAACACAGTCAATGCTGAAGTCTCCAATTCTTGCTGCTATGAATTATTTTTCTTTGAAGATCTCTGATAAGTTGATATTTATGTGATCATTTAGGTTTTCTTTCATTTGTAGCAATACATTCTCTGATTCTTTCTGGGGTTCTTTCATGGTCTCAATTTCATGGCCTTCCTCAAGGTTTTCATGTCTCATATTCATTATGTCAAGCTTAGCAATCATTCTAGGGAAATCTAAAACTTCATGATCCCTAGATTTACAACAAAGACATCTAGGTCTTCTACCAGGTCATTCCTTAGCAAGATGTCCTGGTATTCTACAACTGTAACAAAGGGTTGGTCTTCTTTTTCTTTGAAAGGATCCCCAGCCTTTCCTATACTGCACACTAGGATAGTAGCTAACCTGCAAAAAAATATTTCTAGGATCCTGCATCCATTTGTTAGTCCAAGCATTCTTTCTATGCATAGGAATAACATATATTTCACTATTTTTGTCAGATCTACTCATATCAAACCTTCTTTCATCTAGTTGTGCCCTACTTTTCAAGCTAGGACAAAATTTATCAAACATACCTAGATCCATACTTTTGAAACAAAAATTTCCACTTATCTTACTTTTCAATCAAAACTTTTCACTATTCTTACCTTTATCAGAGCACAAAGCTTTCGGGTCTTACCTCTTTTCTGACTTTTCTTCTTGGCACAGAGCTTCACAAGTTAAGTAGAATACTATGCACTAGGGAAACAGATCTACGCATGGAGCTTTCTCTTTTCTTTAGTTCCCAGCAATCACAGTTCTGGTCCTGGAAACGAAATCATTTGTTGGCACAAATGCAGACCCAGGGTCCAACACTACAACAGCACACAAACAAAACCCTAGCTACCAGCCTTTTCAGCAACACCTGCGAAGCAAATGAAGTCTCACCCGAGGTAGAGGCAAGGGTGGTTGCAGGACTCCGATGTCTGCAACCTTATTTGGGGCATAGATCTGTGATTGTAACACTTTAACAAAGCACTTAGCAGTTACATTTCATCAATATTCGCCTTTAGCTTATAGCGCAGATAAACCCTAATAACATAACGACGTAGTATCCACACAGATCTAATATAATCAAGCACTAAGCACATCAACATAGGTCAGATCTAACATTCATTAACATTATTCATCACTAAGCTATCATATCAGATTCATCTAACATACATCAACGCACTAAGCAATTAATCACATAAACAAGAGAACAACCAAAATGCACAAAGCAACCACAACACAGGATATATGTGGTTCACCCCCACCCTAGGTCTACATCCACTGATTCGTCTTCTCTTTATTGTCTTCTGTCAATCTTCTACATGCACAAAGCCTTGAGATCTTACTCCGCAGAGGACAGGAGATTTGCGCACTTCGCTAGATCCTCCTTCCCTGAGTTACAGCACAAAGCCTTCCACAGTCTCTTATGATCACTTGCACTTATCTCTACAAGTATTACACAGTATGCACAAAGCAAATACAATTACCACTTGCACTTAGCACCTAGCATCACATAGATTCCTTGCTTCTTAAATCACCTAGACATCTATTTATACATTACAAAATTGGTCCTAAACATGGGTAAAACCATGTGTCGACATCCCCATAACCGTTACATAAGCCCAAAACCCAAAAATCCCTAAAAAGGGTTTGAGATCCCACGATCTCCACTTCAAAATGCACTCCGTTTTCGACAGCCTGTCAAAGTCCCAAAAGTAGGTTAAACATGACCAAGGATATTCACAACTTGGTCAAGGGCCAAAAATTGTTGGAGGAATATTCAACGATCATATCAAATCAAGACCGTTGATACTCATGCACTAGATCAATGACAGGAATGAATTGTGGAGAGAAAAAGAAGAATTAAATGACTCGCTAGTTCCAATCCCGCAATTCGTCTAGATTGTCAGATCTCATAAACTCAAATATTGATGACTGTGGTTGATCCAACAAACAATCAAATTAAGTCGGATTAAGTCGCGACCATCGGATACGCAAGCACCAGATCAACGGCAGGGATAAATTGCGGAGCTTTGGTGATGAATTAAACCACTCACAAGTTGTGGTTCCACAATCCACATCGACCGTCAATGGTCACTCGACCGTTGGATCACTTTAACTGGAAAGATAGGATAAGAAAGGGCTGAGATCTGAGATCTCGATTATCTGAATTTCCGACAGCCGTCGGATCACTTTTGAGTGGAAGGATAGGATAAGAAGAAAGGCTGAGATCTCGATTACCTGAATTTCCGTCAGTCGTCGGATCAAATTAAGTGGAAGGATAGGATAATCAAAGATGGAGGGTCGTTGGATTTAAATCAAGGCAAAGCATCATCGCAGACAGATCAAGTCGTCGATCTAAGATCTTGATCAAACGAACATCACTCATTTTGGGTTAAAATATGTGAGGAGGTTACGCTTTGGGAATCTCAGTTTAGAAGAATTGTGAAGTCGAGATATTGAATTACCTGAAGTCCCAAAAGTCAAAATTACGAAGTCACTCTTGGTCATCGATCTGAGATACATTTCAGATAGTATTCTAACCATTAGATTAAGGAGATGAATATGTGTCACATCGGGAGATCTACGTCAGCAAGAACATGTGGCAGACCGCATCAGCAAGGACACGTGGCACAGTCAGATAATGACAAGTGTCAATATGAAATCAACAGATGAGGTACATGTAAATCATGAATCTAAGTGACACGTTGTTTCCACTCAGCTCGTGCCATGTCAACATATGACGTTTGTAAGTTACATCACTCTGGGATATTTACTTCAGGAGTTTCACCACCAACAAATGACCTAAGTCCTGAAGTCCTGAATGCCGAAGCCCCGAAGTGGACATGAGTCGTCTGATATGAAGAATACTTCGGGTGCATTCTCAACCATTGATCAAAATACAGTGGAAGTATAGTGTAAGTAGAATAGCCAAATTCCCTAAGTAAATGATGGTCATCCATCTCAATGCTCGATTAAGTCCTAGATGTTGGATTAAGCAGTGAAAGGATAAGTGTAAGGATCGAATCTGACCATTGATCTGGTTCCATGAAATAAACGTGAACCATCCAATCTGTTCAGCAAAATAGTATTCAAAAGATTTGAAAGGAAAAAGTCCCGAAGTCCCGAAGGGAGAATTCCCGAAGTCCTGACAGTCATCCATTTCATCGAGAGATTAAATCATGACCGTTGATTCTGATAAGCACTCAAGCACTCATTTGTCCTAGCGTCAGGTCACCGTCGTTGGTCATATGGAATAAAATATGTAAAGGGAAAAGACAGTGTGTCGCTAAATTTGATAAGCCTATGGTTTTTTGTTATCAGTCACATGTAATGGTTTGAAGGAAGCGCCTCTATAGAACTCAATTTCTGAAATAATTGCAGAGATTCAGGATCGAGTTAAAACATGAAATTGATCCATATCTATGATTAATTTATGAAAAGCCTTCATGGTAAGAATAATAAACTGTGATTATGGTTAAGTTAGACGAAGAGGTGTGATGGTCCAAACAAAGAGACACAGTGTATCGCACTCACATCATTTTGAATAATATATAAACAAGAAAGAGTGGTGAGAAGAAGGGGTCTCTGCAGTCTAGATAAGAAGACAAAAATAGAAGCAGAGTCCAAGAAGAAGAATTGTTGGTTCTTATGTAGTGAGGGTGGAAGAGTGGAGCATGGAAGGATTCATATCATTACTAAGCAAATTGTAAAATATAAGGGAGTTGGTGCTTCCTAGGGTTGGTGCCCTAAATATAAGGGAGTTGGTGCTTACTAGGGTTGGTGCTCTAAATATAAGGGAGTTGGTGCTTCCTAGGGTCGGTTCCCTAAAGATGAGGGAGTTGGTGCTTCCTAGGGTTGGTGCCCTGAAGAAGGGGACTGCTGTCTCCTAGAGTCGATGCTCTAAATAGGATTGGTGTCCTTCGGTGTTCTTTATAAAACTTGTAATTGTTGTTAAATATATTTATATATAATTGATCTTGCATACAATTCATTGTGGTAATCAATAAAATATAAAAAGTAACTGTTAATTGTTAAAAAGGGTAATACTGATTCACTATATATATACACTTGAATCCCACTTCTCAATTCTTAGCAATCACTAAAGTTGTGACTATGTTCTCCCGACAGAGTCTTCACACAGTTCCTTCGCAAGGACCTCCTTCAGCATGAAAATTCCTTATTGCATATTCATCACTATCTGTGATGGCCTCAACCTTGAGTTAGCTTTAGTTGTTTACCAAATATTCCATAAGGAATATAAACATGCATCTTTGTTATGCATCCAGGCTCTTTATCCACACCTATTCCTTGTTTTGTTAATATTACATCCATGATGTACTTAACCATATGCATAATCCTAAGCCTATGTGTAGCTTCCATAGTTATATTTCATAGCCTACATGCATTTCTACTTTAAAATCAATCAACTCATGGTTGTTCACAATCATTCCCATGTGATCCTCAAAGTCATAATCAGTTGTCTCTTATCATGATAACAGATCATCCTTGCTCGTTTATTCTTTCATCTATTTATACTATCATTTCTTGAGGGAATGGAGCACATTCCCCTTAAGCTATCATTCAAAATAGAACTTTCATGATTCTTCAGAATCGATTCAACCATGCATCCATGGTATTCACTTAATATGGGAAAGTGTAATTCTTGCCTTACATATCACTTGTCAAGGCAGTTATATTTTTCCTTTAGTATACATATATTCTTGCATCATATATGTGTATCACTTGCACACTTAATATCACGCATGTCTGGTTGGTGTTAATATCAAGCTTCATATCAAGAAGCTTCACAATGCATTAAATCCATGCACTCAAATATATAAACACACAGACCAAACATTCATCATGCAAGATCATTGCTTGCACCCCTTCCAATGTCACACATGTACATGGACATGTAATACTTCCAGAACCTTCTCCAAGGATATTTCTTCCATCGTTATGACAAACCTCACAGGGACACTCAACACTGAGCCTCCCCCTCAGTGAGAGCTTGCATTCACTCACATGATATCCACCTGGTAGTTTAACAAACATAGTCATAACTATGTTTCTCTTTCTATGCGATAACAGCTAGAAAGAAAACACTCTTGCCTCAACTTTCATGAAAACATTTCCCACTCATAAATACAGTCTGGAAAATTATAACCATGCCCAAGGTAATAAAACAACCAATCTAGCTTCCAACTGGTCTTTCTCAGTATACCTTCCGATCAAGAAAATATTTTTCTAGATTCCTTTTATGAGGGTCCAACTATATCTAGATGGCTATCATCCACCACTGGATGTAAATCTGATCCATTGGGCTTCTAGAAGTGCCCCAACACTCCTTTACCACATTCGGGATCAACATTTAATCAACCATTTTACCTTATTTATAATAAATTTTAGTGTCTAATAACATTTGGACTATTCCCTTAAATCCCAAATACAATTTTGAATTATGTTACTTACTAAGTATTCTAGTTCAGAATTCCAGAGCATCTTTAGGTCATAATCAGTCTTAACCATTACACCTATAATTCTTCCTTTTGTTCAGAAACAGTCAAGGATGGAGATCACTCTCCTCCTCCCACAAGAATTATGGTAGATTAGTTTTCTATCCACAAATCA